>JAQMYF010000010.1:17059267-17062508 GCA_030014195.1 Neosilurus mollespiculum | reverse complement strand
TATTTAGACTCCAATATATACTATATATATATAGACTCCAAAGACATGCACAACAGGCCAATTGGCTGTTCCAAATTGCCCATAGACGTGAATGTGATTGGTGGTGTGTGTTGGCCCAGGAATGAACAGGTGAGCTCTTCTCCGCAACCTTTGCCCAGTGTCGGCTGAGACCCTAATAGAGGATGAAGTGGCTTGGCAAATGAGTGAGAGATAACAATCCCTCATTTTATCACAGTGTACTGTGTGGAATAGACATTTGGATATATAATACAGTGAATATGATAGGTACCCTATACATCACACCCATATTTTACTTCTCATAATATGTCAACTCTCTTGTATTTTCTTCTGGGCAACATGATTCATGGATTCCATGATTTATGGAATTAATTTCAACCACCCCATATAGTGCTATATTTCAGGGAATAAGTTTCTTTAACGTATACATTCATGTACCTGTAAAGAACAACAAAAAAACTATTGGATGAACTCAAATTCTTCTCACAGCTCTTTTTTCTGCAGGTGTGTTCTTATGTGTTGCTTGTAAATGGGAACCACAGTCCAGAATCCATCCTCAGGAGTCAGTGTAATCATCCCCTTCTGTAAATGAACTCTGTAACTACACTCTGAGATCTGACTTCTCCTGCTAACCTGCACCTCATAAAATCTCTCTAAGGAGAAACTCTGCTTTCCCGGAACATTAGCACATTTATACAACTTTTCTGGTGTATCCAGAAGATTCTGGTGTTTGTTTCCACGTGTCACTTGTTTTAAATGAGCAAACAGGATAAGATAGGGATCTGCTGTAGCAAGAGCCAGAGTTAAATCCACCAAGAAAAACATACCGTGTGATATGAGCATAGAAAAATTATTAATTAAAAAAATATTTTTATTTTAAATAAGCTGCTTAATCCTAATTAGGGAGGCTGGCACTCATCTCAGCTGACTCTGGGCAAGGGCGGGGTGCACCCTGGACAGCTCGCCAGGCCATCGCAGGGTAGAAACACACTGACGGCAATCCAATGGCCTACTCTTTATAAAAGAGTTCTTTTACATGCCTCTCAACACAGTGAGACATGGCTGGCCTTTGGTAACCCAGTTAGTTGCACTGCAGGGGCAGCAGTGACAACCCAGTGATTCTAGAGCTTGAACCCTCGACCTTCAAATCAGTAAGCCAACACCTTAACCACCGAGCCACCACTGCCCCATATTAAAAAATTATTATTATTATTCACTGACATTGCTGAATATTAATAGGGACTGTTCAATTCAGTGACATCCACTGAGCTTGAGGTGAATCATTTTTATATATCCTATATAGGGTGTAGTGGTTATAAACGAAATAATTATCTGTATTCGGATTGCAAGGTTAAAACTTTTTTAAATAAATCCTTCTTGTCGAGGACTTGAGTCCATAAATATATGATAAATGATGGGTCATAAAATAAAAAAAAATTGTATGGCAACATCTATTTATTTCTTTTTCATTGACTACAAACATGTCTGAACTTTCTTTCATTACAAAAAAAATCTAAAATGTAGACTTCTTAAACTGGTTTCAAAGGCATGGTATGATGCCCCGGTCATTTTCACCATAAGCCACCATTATAAATAAGTAAGTATATGTTGAATTTTTGAGGGAAAAATATGTTGACATTCCAGAACTTTGATTCAAACCAAAGAGAACTTCCTTAACCCAGAGGTAGTGAGCCAATCGGACTGTGGCATTCTGATATGGAATATATATTATACCCAGTGAATATCCTGGGATCTGTCCATTGGCATCAGCTCCTTCATTTCTCTTTTAATGGATTCCCTGCATATACCCTCTCTCCAGCATATACCCTCTCTCTTTCCTGGAATGGACGTTCACCGTAGCCATGGTTTATTATCCAGTATCCCAGGATCTGTCCATTGGAATCAGCTACTTCTTTGATAACTTCTTTTGTTCTGGAGCGTTGCGCATACGATGCAGTTCTTCTATATACTCTCTCTTCAGCAGCAGGTGTCTGTGCTGCCTCTGTAAGAACTGTTCATGATTCCACAGAACTTGTACTTTCCCGAGCAGCTTATTCAGTTCATTATGCATACATTTGTTCTCCTGGGTCACCTTTTGTATAAAAGAAGCCAGATAGAGTGGCCCGTCCTAAAAAAAGATAAAAGAAAGAAAGACTGTAAAACATGTAAACACATTAGAAATATAAATAATGAAGATGTATGAATTAGTATTGTATGTATGCATGGGTATAGTATAGCTATACACTTACCCTGTTGAATTTGTGGCTGAATTCAAGCAGCTTGTTTTCCGACACAGTCCTGTGGTTCTCCGTCTCTTTAAAGCAGTTAGCATTGAGATCCTGAATAGTTTCAAGGAAATGCTGGCGTGCAGCTTTCGTCTCCTTCTCCAGCTTATCTATAAGATCCAGCTCTTGCTGTCGAGTGTACATCATTATACACACACACACACACACACACACACACACACACACTATATATATATATATAAATTTGTTCTCTTAGTTAGACCTCTTAGTTGGTTAAACAGACCCCGATGTTCCAGAGTAAAATACACTCTACACATTTCTTTATTTATCAGATGTGTACTTTGATTCAGAACCCCAGGACATGTCACAACGTTTACACTCAGCCTACAGAAAATTCAACATAGTTAAAAATTAACCCTTAAAGGTAATATAAGGTCTACCTGAAAGGTACTGGGCTGAAATCTTTTACTGCTCAGCTTAGCCAACTCAGACTTCTTCTCCGCAATCTCCTCCTTCAGGTCTTAAAACACACACACACACACACACACACAAGAAAGGGAGAGTGAGGTGAAGAGAGTGAGAAGTTTTCATGGCAACAAACTTGATGGGTAAGTAAAAACACCCAGTTATATTTTATGTTTAGATATCGAAGCTTTCATCACTTGTATCACAGTAACTGGGATTGTTATCCAGACTACCACAACATTTTTACATTTTTAGAAAAATGCAGTGACTTTTGAACATTTTAAAAAACAACAAATATTAAACCTTGGGTATATTGGTTCCGATAATTCCAGCAATTCATTCATTCCTTTTCTAATCCTCTTAATCCTAATTAGAGTCGGGAAGGTTGGCGCTGATCTTGGCCGACTCTGGGCGAAGGCGGGGCACACCCTAACCAGTCACACTCACACTTAGGGGCAATTTGGAACCGCCAATTAGACTACTGTGCATGTTTTTGGAGTGTGGGAGGAAAC
>JAQMYF010000010.1:17044267-17056767 GCA_030014195.1 Neosilurus mollespiculum | reverse complement strand
CATGCATACACACATACATACATACACACACAAATGCATACATATATGCATACACACATACATACATACATACACACATACATACATACACAAATGCATACACGCATACATACATACACATACACACATACACACATACATACGTACATACACACATACACACATACATACGTACATACACACATGCACACACACATACATACATACATACATACACATATGCATACACACATGCGTACACACATACATACATACACACATACATACATACACACATGCATACACATATGCATACATACATACATACTTAACCACATACATACATACACACATACATACATACATACATACATACACACATGCATACACACATACACACATACATACAAACATACATACATACATACATACACATATGCATACACACATACATACAACATGCATGCATGCATGCATACGTGTGTGTGTGTGTGTGTGTGTGTGTGCGTGCGTGAAATAAGGATACAATTCTGTTGCCCTCCTTTTAAGTTTGTTGTGTGTTTCAGTCAGAGTGACATACCTGAGAATCAAAAACCAAACCAGACAATTTAAGCATATTAATAAAACCAAGTCATGTTTATCAGATTTCGACATGTTCCCTTCTTACTCCTTCTGTAGCTTCGTGTTTATTTCTTCTGTTCTCTCTTCCACTGCCCTGATGCCTTTTTTCCTGCATCCTACTTTTCTCTTTTTTCTCTTTGCTACTTTTCTTTTCTCTACTTTTCTGTTTTGTAAGTGCCTTTCCTTCTTTGTGCACACGAACACTCTGTTTCTCGAATCCATGAAAAAAAAAAAACATCAGTCACTATGTATCTGTGCGACCTGCTGATACTTCAGTGGATACTTCTGATCCTCTGCAGCCAAGCAACGGGACAGACTATAAATACACTGTGGCGGTGACGTCACACACACTGCTTCGAAACAGAGGTTTTTTTTTTTTTGTTTTGTTAAGAGTTCTCTTAGCTAAGAGATGTGACGTTTTCATGTTTAGTGTTTTTGTTGAAATCCGACAGTACTGTTCAGGTTTTCCTCAGAAGACACCTTAGATCCTATTAGGGTCGCAGGGAGGCTGGAGTTCACTGGGCGAAGGCGGGGTGCACCGACTGGCTATATTCAAAACTAGAAGCAGTGATTGGTCTGCAGGTGGGATGCCCCGGAGGGGGAGGGGGTTGGATCACAGCGTGTGTAGTAGCATCTCCTGTAGGTCAGTGACTGGGTCATGGGGACAGAGAGACAGAGGGACATAGAACTGAGCCGCTGAAAAAGCATAGTTTAGTGTCTATCCCATCACATGGAACATCCCTTGAAACCTGAAATGCAAACCTGTAAATCGTTATTTGGTCAATCCCCTCCCTCTCCAGAATGTGGATTAGAAAATGCCTACATTTAATCAGGCAAATATTGAATAAATTTATCAATAGCTAAAATATTAAGTAATATTATTAATTTAAAATTTTTCTACATTCTTGCAATTTTTCTACGAGCCGACTAATGGTTTAGTGACTTTGGTTTAGTCGAATCAGTTGAAAATATTATGAATAAATAATAAAACGATTATAGAATTTGGCTTTTGAATGATATGGAATATGATTCGGATCTCGAAGGGTGTTCAGAGCTCGGCCCTTTTGGCTCAGCACCTAAAACCCCCTTAATCTGAATAGCCCTCTATATCATACTTTATTTAATAATTGCTTAATATTACACATAGTGGCTCAATTCTCTATCAGTTGTCTCACTGTCTAAATGTTCCTTATTGTCCTAATGTCTTTAGAGTCCCCCCCAAAAAAAACCAACAACAGCATAAAAAACAAAAACAAAAAAACAATAACAAAAAAACAACAAAAAAAAAAACATGATTTAAATATTTAGGACATGCCATTTTTTTAACTTTCTTGGTAACTGCACTTCTCTATCTGTGTCTCTTTCTGTCTCCTTTTCTTCTCCTCACATCCTGAGGTTTTGCCTTTCTTATTCTCTTTCTGATCTGTTTAAACAAAGTCACTGCTTGGTGAGTTGTTAGTAACCTGTTAGCATTCTCTCCTCTGCTACTCTGCAACCAAGCAGCGGCACAGACAACAAACCAGTTCTCTCATCCTCCTCTTGCGTTTGCTGTGTGAGTCAGAGTAGCATACCTGAAAATAAAAAAAACAAACCATATATGGATGGATATATTTAAAAACATATTTAAAATATTTAGAATGTTCATTCATTCATTTTCTAAGCCGCGTAATTCTAAATAAGGTCGCGGGGAGGCTGGTGCCCATCTCAGCCGACTCTGGGCGAAGTATAGTATATAGTATATAATAGATCGCCAGGCCATTGCAGGGCCAACACACAGACAACCATTCACACTCATGCTTACACCTAGGGGCAATTTGGAACAGCCACTCAGCCTACTATGCATGTTTTTGGACTGGGAAGGAAACCAGAGTACCCAGAGGAAAGAGACTTGTAGTTATGGAAAGTGTAATATTTAAGATGTGGTTTTTTTTTTTTATCTTAAACTTTTTGTAACTGTGAGTCTCTTTCTGGGTCTCTCTCTTAGTTTTTTTTTTCATCTCCTCACATCCTAAGGCTTTACCTTTCTTGTACTTCTTCAGAGCCATTTAAAACAATTTGTTGAAAATTTAGCACAAAGCTCTGCTGATGGGATGTCCCAGGGTGGTAGTGTCCCTCCCTGTAACATCATCACAGAGTATGTAGGTCATGTGACACACCTGCGGGACATCATGACAGAGAGAAAAAGAGATGAGAGACAGGGATTGAGGGGCACGGAGTCTGGCCCCCAGTAGAGCGGAGTCTGGCCTTCAATAGTGGTCTATCCTATTACACAGTCATCCCACAGTAAACAATAACTCAGAGTTTATTACATTGGATATAGACCATGTTGCTAATGACACTAAAACACAGTCCTCCCCCTCTATGCTAGCCACCTGTAGGACTTGAATTAATTGTCCCCTCAAAATATATCATTCTCAGTAGTTATACAAAATCCGAGATCCAACAAGAAGGTTCCATTAACATCCCTTAAAGCTGGGGTTGGTAACTTTTTAGCTGTATGAACAAACCGTTATGTTGATTGAAATGGTCTTTTCACCCCAACAGCAAACAGTAACCTATGAGGTCAGACTATAATCCATCAACTGTGGCTACTGTAATCCTGTAAGAAACACCGACATATCTATGCTTCGAGGTCCACTAGGAAGTATCCAATGAAATACTCTAGTGTCTCCATGCTCACATGTGACCCAACTGTGCATGAACCAGCAGTCAGAGTGGAGCTTGTGCATGTGGCGTGGTGCATGGCTTTAAAAGGACCTCTGAGGGCAGGTGATGGTTTAGACGGTGCCGTGAAGAGATGGTGGTTTCAAGATTTCCAGATTATCAATCCCAGCTTTAAATGAACAATATTTCTTAAATGATCTGAATGTTTTTCTAAGAACAATACTAATAGCTTTAATTAATTTAAAGTCTAGTAGAGTAGGTTTGTCCCTTTGGTGCATAGGTCCCTCCAGCCTGTGTGTGTGTGTGTGTGTGTGTGTGTGTGTGTGTGTGTGTGTGTGTGTGAGAGGGGGAGAGAGAGAGAGAGAGAGAGAGAGAGAGAGAGAGAGAGAGTGTATTGAGAGAGCTTGTTTCTGTCAGAGTCCCTCTCTGTTAACCTATTCAGTGGATGTGGAAGTGTGTATCAGTATTGAGGGCACACTTAACAGATGACGACAGTTTCGATTGTACTATCATCCTTGAGCTGTGTCCATCACATAAGATCCAGGAGTAGAACTGGTTCATAAGATGATACTCGGTGTTGTCCATTGTTTCCCCATCACTGTCTCCTGGAGGTTCCTCACTCGCAGTAATATGCTTGTCTCTACTTATTATTGCCCTATTATTTTCTTGTCTGGCTAGTTTGAGCAAAGTGAGTTAAACTGTCTAAATTTTGCTACACATCAACAGCTTCACTTGGATGGAGCTATTGAAGGTAGGTCTGTTTAGCTTTTTACATGAATGCCTACTGGCTCTTTAGGTTATAGCTTATTCCAGTTTCTGTAGTGTGAAGCGACTAGGAGTTAAACTTCTGGATGGGATGCTAGTCCATCGCAAGCTACCTTCCCAGTATTTTCCTGGTACCCATTCATACTGCTGGTGGACAGAGGAACACATATGGTTGATATCATGCACAGGGGTCTTAGCATAGTGGTCTCTTATTTCTTGCATTCTCTGGAGTCTAGCAGGGACATGACTCAAGAGTCTCTAAGTGCAGCCACATTGTTGCTAGGTATGATGTCCCTGAAGTGCTACAGCGGGCTTCTGGGGATGGCATCAGCTACCACTGATGTTTTTCCTGGTGTGTACAAAGCACATGAGCCTCATTAGCAACCACTGGCACCTTACTGGGACAGCATCTAGGTATTTGCTGTTCATTAAAGGTACCATGGGCTTGTGGTCAGTGATCCTATTGAAGCAGAGTACAAATAAGTCCACACACTGGCAATTCATTCTTTCTCTATTTGAGCATACCCTGCCTCTGTGCCCATGTTAGATGGAACAGTAGGCCACCAGTTTCCAGTCATCAGCATATCGATGCAGTAAGACACATCCAAGCCTATAAATTGGATTGGTAGCATCAGAGAAGGAGTGCAAAGGAAAAGGGAATCATTAATGTCAACACTTCTGGCAAATTTAATCTAATTTAATAATCATGGATTCTTTGATAAATATGAGTGGACACAAATGTGTAATAATCATGATTGGTAGCCTCGTTCCTTTTTATTTCAATTTTAACAATGCAAAAAAACATAGAAGTGTGCGTATAGAAAGCTCTGCGCTTGGGAGTTCCCAGAATAGTTGCAGCCCTCTCTGTGACATCACAAAGTGCATAGATCATGTGGAACCCTGTCAGGACATTGTGACAAAGAGACAGAGAGACAAAGAGATAGAGGGACATGGAGTCTGGCCTCTGGGAGGACATTGCTAAGTGGTCAATCCCATCAAGTGGGACATCCAACAAAAACATATTGAATCATGTTTTCCATTGTTATACAGCCCACATGGAACAACACGGTAAGAAGGCAGGTGGTGAAGATGTGATTTTTATAAACCTTCTTCAAGAACATTTTTGTTTCACATGGCAGACCCACAGCAACAACATCTGGGTTTGTGTAATTATGCAGTCTATCTTCGCACTGCAGTGTCTTTTCCTGGAACGGTCCACACGACTATAGCCATGGTCTATTATCCAGTATCCCAGGACCAGTCCTTTGGAATCACCTACTGCTTTGATGACTCCCCTTGGGTTGGGGAGTTGCGCTTACACTCCATCTCTAGAAATTCTCTCTCCACCAGCAGTTGTCCATGCTCGTTATGTAGGAGAATTTCCCGGTTGCGCAGAGCTTGAGCTCTCTGGGTCAGGTTGAGCAGCTTCTGACGCATACGATGGTTCTCCTCAGTCATCTGACGCATGTAAGTCAGCATAGTAAGTGGCAGTTCCTGAAAGAGAGGGAGAAAGATACATATAAGAACACTGTAATTAATACATGTAAACATATTAGAAGTATAAATATTGAAGATGTATGAATTGGCTTTGTGTTTATGCATGTGTATAGCTGTACACTTACCTTGTTAACTTTGTGGCTGAATTCCACCACTGTGTGCTGCGAGTCAGCCGTGTGACGCTTCGTCTCAGTACGGTAGTTAACTCTTAGATCGTGAACAGTCTCGACATAATGGAGGCGTGCAGCTACCGTCTCCCTCTCTAGCTCATTTATATGCTCTCATATGCAACTCTGGATGCAAGGACCAAAGCAAACACACACACACACACACAAAAACAATTGTAACGAAGGAATCCTATTACCACAACAGACCCTTCCATGCACGCCACACTAATCCTCTTTAAAGGAAAGCTTCACGCATGAAAGAAATGTTCCAGTGATTGTTTTTGTCTAATCTCCATCTACCACATCTAAACTGCGTGAAATGACTTCAGACAATTTATCTGCCAGTACTGAGAACAAGAAGAGTCATAAAGGACTAATAAAGAACGACATGATGTGACAAATCAGAACATAAACAATTTTCCAAACATGTAAAATGTACCATTACAGACTTGTACTGATGTATAGACATGTAAATGTGGTAGAACCTCATGTGCCACCCTGATACTACATGGAAAAACAAAAAAAAAAACAGGGGTTCTTAAATTTTCACAGACCTTGTCAACTGGAAAGAAGAAAAACAGACAAGGAAAAAAACAAAAAAAAACAAAACCCTAACAAACAAACAAACAACAACAAAAAAGAAAAAACCACAGGAACCCCCAAGCACAAACATATTTTATCATATTTATTTATCTTCATCAGACTATTCAAATATTGTACTAATTCCTTAACTGCACACAATAATGCTCTAAACTAAGTCATAGAGCTTTAATTTCTGAATGTTCCACTTGAACAACACGATATCTTTGATCAAGGTGAGTTGTAATTTCCATCACTGGAACTAAATGTGTTGTTTTGGTTTTTTTTAAAGAAAAAAAATCATCACAGTGCACCTGGGCCAGCTTTGAATAAGACAGAGTATCACCTTCATAAATGTCAAAACTACTGTTAGTGAACCATTTTTGCATTTGTGGAACTTATGTTAGCATCAACTATAAAGGAGTTTGTTGGACAGTGTTCTATATAACCTGTGTAATATACAGATGTCAGCACTGTCCAAAAGCAGAGCCCCCTGCCTCTACCAATAGGTCTCAGACCCTGGGTTTGCTTTTCAGCGCCTTCTCAAGACTGTCTTCTGTTCCAATTTTTTTTCCCACTTGTCTAATTCTTTTACCGAGTTCATGCTTTGTCAAGCTTCTGATTTCGGCATTTGTTCCACAAACATTTATTTATCTGCAAGTTTGTCTGCCTACTTGAGTAAGAGTGTGTTTTTTATTCTGTGTGAGTCTGAGCAGTGATGCATGAGCCTCTATTTTCAGGAGGTTTCAGTTTCTTTTTTAAATAATAAATCTGTTATGGGTTTTTTTTTGTTTGTTTTTAAAAAAAAAAATGTGACCCATCTTCAGCCAATCAGCATCAACCCTGTAACACGGCAGCCTTGTTGTGTTTCCTGTGGTGAGCACGCACAGCCATCGAATGGACACGGGACAAAAATCCAAACCATGTTAAATGAGTACGGTGCTCCACTCAAAACTCTGTAGGCATTATTATTTATGCTCTGGACTCACTAGAAAAAGATTCAGGCGTTTTTCTTTAATGTGCTGTACATAACTTACTGTAAATTCGTCAGACTCTCACACCCATCTAACTTACCTATGAGGTGGAAAACTGCAAACCGTCATAGCTGGGACTGCTGCTACAGACTCCACTTTCTTTTTGTTCTTTTTGTTCTTCTGCTTTTTTGTCAGACTCGTTTTCTTTTTCGGTGTCCGACAGAGTCCATTTTTGGTTTCGATTCTGGGGTTGTCGTATATAGCGAGGGGCCTTTTGACGCACCCGTTGGGGGTGTGAGCGCCGCAGTAAGCCGTCTTCTTCACAGTGAAGGTGGCGTCGCCCGAATCATTAGTCTCTTTAATGGGCTCCATCTTCAAGAAAAGGCCAGCTTTCTGTGCACAGCTGACATGGAAGGCGGTGTAGCAGTTGGCCTTGTGGCACTGGATGCAGGCGCCGACGCCTTTCTCCTTACAGAGGTAGCAGGTGAGTTTCCAGCGGGCAGGCGGAATGTTAGCTACGCCGTCAATGGGCTCAATGAACACTGTGTTGGAAAAGCCAACCTCAGGCACCCACAGAGCACAGACTACATGCCCCCAACGGTCATCCTCAGTCTTTTTCACAGCACCACCTTTGTTGGGACAGAGGATGCAGTCAGCAGGCTGAGTGGGAGACTGCAGGCAGTGGCGGCACAGCCACTGGCCCTCGGGGATGTACGGAACGCCATAACACTCCTGATGCACTGCAAGATTACACATGTCACAAAAAAGGATGGCGTTACTGTCCTGACATTCTCCATCCATACAGATGCAGCACACCGCGTCCTCGTCCACCAGTGACTGGGGATCCTGCTGACCCTGGCTCTCCAAGAATGACTCCTTCTCAAAGCGGTCCACAAGGAATTCAAAAACATTAGGCGAGACCTGGCTGAATCCCTCGTTTCGTCTCTTTTCGTTGACTAGCTCCAGCCAGGCGTAGTCCTCCTCGTCCATATCATACTCAACTTCTTCGTCTAGCTCCTCTGGGCTTTTCTCTTCATACCTGTAATACGCCTGAGGTCTCCGTGGCACGGCTGGTAGGTTATACTCCACAGTGCGAAATTTCGGTTCAAGCAGAGTGCATGCCGATGCCTGGGCCCCTTGCGTGTTCACGGCGGCGTTCTTTTTCAGATGGTTGTTTTTGAGACGTGCCGACCGCAATGGGGCCTGCTGAGGTTTCTCTGTGTTCTCCTTATTGCTGGTGCATTCCATGATCTCCTGAGCCACAGGGTCGTCATCGGCGATGACATCAAGCTTGTCGAAGATGCTGATCCGGTGCACGTGGCCATCGACCTCCAGTTCCACCATGCGTTGGGCTTGTGCATACGTCAGGGTCTCCCTGTTTGGTGACGGTTTGATGGGAGAGGGCGCCCGCTGCAGTGCGGGGATCCTGTTGTTCCGTGCTTTCTTCCCCATCCTGGACCCTCAGAACTCTGCAGAGGGGGAAAACAGATTCGGTTAACACACACAATCTGCAGTCACGGCACAACTCTGACACAGCGCGTATGCGCCGGCCTAAAATAAACAGGCGGACAGGAGCAGTGACTGATGCACGCATCAAATTTCAAAATCGGATGGCAAGTGACACGGTTTACTTTTGCTTCAAACTAATCATCGGGGATCAAAAGGTCTCGAGTCACGGGAGTACGGCCTTCAGAGCTCGAGTCGCCTTTGATATCTTAGCGAAGATCCTTTCTGGCAGTCTGAGAGGACGGGGCTTCTGGTGACAGATAGTGGGTAGTCCCAGTGTTTTATAAATACTACTTTCACCTGACTTCAGATCTATATCTAATGCTTGCAGCGCATGTTGCAGTTGTGACAACCGCAGAGTAAAACCTCAAATCTTGCAAGAGGCACAAAAGGATCGTAAGCTTGCTCCAGTGAAGCAAACAAAGCAGAAAAGAAAAGAAATCAGCCCAATATCAGTTGGTGAGTTACTGAACACTGGGTGGATATGAAACTGTTGGAGTTGCTCTCTTTAGCTGGGTAACTTGTAGCAGCAGCAGCAGCAGGGTCCACATAAATGAATGGACGTCAGTGTTTCCTTTACAGCAACACAATCGGATGCACATTTCACATGAGTCTGAAGTTAC
This sequence comes from Neosilurus mollespiculum, assembly GCA_030014195.1. Taxonomy (NCBI): domain Eukaryota; kingdom Metazoa; phylum Chordata; class Actinopteri; order Siluriformes; family Plotosidae; genus Neosilurus; species Neosilurus mollespiculum. Next base: position 17,047,392 of record JAQMYF010000010.1, on the reverse strand, counting down.
CACAACACTTGAAGGTGCTAAAAAAAGAATAAAGCGTTTCCATGGCAATTACTACTGACAGATTCTGTTGCATACCACAATGTGGGTGTTGTGGTGGGGGCGGGGAAACACTCACGAGCCCAAACCTTATTCAGATCTCTCAGCCCTACCACCTTACTGTCTTCATGCACATTATAAGAAACACCTCGAACAGCGGAACTGCTCCTAATAAAGCACCACAACACCAAATGGCGTCACTGCAAACAAACCAGCCACTATATTACCCAGCACCCTTTACAGACATACCACAACAACAAGCAGATCTCATAGAGACTGGTGTGAGTGTGTGTGTGAGTGTGTTTATACTGATCACAGCTGGTCTCAACGGTTCCAGTCGCTCACATCATCAGATCGCCGTCATTCTCTTCACAATTAAAAACAAACAAAAACGTTGCATCATTACCTGGAAGGCCCTATGCTTGTATCTGGAGACAGAGGCAGCGGCTGCTGAAAGCAATGGCGATACGGCCTGCTCGGCGGCTCTGATTCCGCACACAATGTTCTCATCCAAAAGGCGCACACCGAGCTTCCTCTTCCCGAATGTGAATTACACCAAAAAGTATCCACGGTGGCCTTCAAGACTATGTGTCGCCAAACGTATAAAACGCCCGAAACTCAGGTTTAAAAGCCATCCATTAAATCAGCAACGTCCTCTTCCCTGTTAACGCCAGAGCTGCTACTAGCTTCGCCTCCCCCTCACAACAATGCGGACGGGTTTGCTACAGAAAGCACCGCCTATTACGTCCGACGTGGTGACGTTGCACGTTCACAGGGGCGGGAGGGAGGGGGAACTCGGAAACACGTTGTCGCCATGGCTGCACGCCAAATGAATTGAAAAATCCCTAAAGTAAAGTGCGCTTAGCTGTGACGTGAAAGAATGAGCTTCTACGTTGAGTATAGTACACTCATAAGTCTGATGAAGGGACATTTGGAATGCGGCCTGGGTTTCGGATTAATGTCTTCCCAACCGTTTTCTCGTCCTTTGTAGAAACAAATTAGTCCATTTAGACGGATAACAGGTTTGTTTTACCTTGCGATAATCTTAAGAACGCACGAAAAAAAAACATAGTAACTTTGTAAAATGATAATAATAACAATAAGGGTTGTTATATTAATATATATTGTATTATTTGTGTGCTGTACACATGAATAAATACATATTTACACACTGGATTTCTGTGCTCCCGTCCATTCAGCTGATCAGAAGATAAAAGTCTATATTTAAATCCCCCAAAGAGCCCCTGTTTGCCCCACCCCTGCTGGCGCCTTGGAGCCCCTGAAAGAGACCCTCGGGTCAAGAAACCCCGTATGTTTGCCTTCCTAACCTGATAAGACTGTTTCCAACACATTTCCTTCCAAATAACATGCTGTGTAAAAGCACTAAACATGGACCATATTTATATCACTTTCACAAGGACTGACTTGTCGTTTATACCCCACCCAGTCCCCAGTTACCTCGACAGACTCGCAGTAGTGAAAGCTGCTGATTAGTGTTTCTTTATTATTATTATTATTGTTATTATTATTATGGCCCCCTTCGCCGCCATGTCGAAAGCCTTACTACTCTCATGACGTCACTGAAGCGCGTTCCTTCCGCCCGACGCTGAGTGGAGCTGTAACCGCTGAGTGTTTAACCAGTACTGGAGACAAAGCCACGAAAATAATCACCTCGCTTTGGATCAATCAGACGTGTTTATTTACCTTATTAAATAACTACTGTTGGTTGAGTTGCACACCAGCATCTGGAGGTATGTGAGCTGTTTTACCTTTCTCCCAGCCGAGACCTTAAACGGCCGTAATGAAGGGCGCTGTGTGGGGGTTTTGGTTAGATCCAGTTCCCTGGCTGGTTCTACTACCACCAGGATCTGGTTCTGCCCCGCCAGGCAGGTTATTGCCCCCTGTACTGTGGGCCGCGCTAGCTAGCTGTAAAGGGCACTTCTTGTGTATGAGCTGCTCTTAACCCTGATTCACCTTCACCTCACCGAGCACTTGTAACGTCATGTTGATGTATGAAGTCTTGGTTTGCTTTAGTTGTCTGTCAGTGTGCTTTTAATCCATGTGACAGTGCGGTGGCCAGCGTTAGCTTCAACCATTAGCTTGAAATGTGTCCTCTAAGCTAACAGGCTAACTTGCTACCCATCATAATAATAACAATAAAACTAGCTGGTAATGAGGACTATAGTGCAAACTTGATTTAAATCAGGAACTTTGCTATCAAAATGTAACTTAAATGCATATTAATTAAAAAAAATGCGTTTTATTATCGGGTTAACAAAATAAGTTTGGTCGATTTAGCAATCCCAAGCTTTTATTTTGTCATTAGTACAGCAAACACGTTTGTTATTATTTTATTACCATCACCACTATTGTTACTACTGCTTATGTATTGTTTATACACTGTGGATGAATGTGTATAAATTCGATACAAATGCGTCTGTCTGATTTATTTATTTATTTATTTATTAATTAAGAAAGAAAAAAAAAACCCAAAAAGCTATAAACAGTGTTAGGGTTAACGAGAAACAAAGCGAAAACAGGTACCTGTGCCGGGTAGCTTTAAACTGGTAAAAAGTAGGGAAACCGTGATTAGCAACCTCCTCACAGTCATCACCATGAACACGGCGAGCTAGCATTAGTCCATTTTACACATCTGAGTTCATTTCTGCTGAAACCTTTTGGGTTTTTGTTTGTTTTTTGTTTTTTTTGGATGTTGTGGTACATATTTATTATGATTTATGCTGTATTGATCCCCCACATCGCTGTTGTTTGAGTTGAAGCTGTGCTGCTTTTGTTTCGGTGTAACCCGAGTAGGAAAAGGACGGTACCAGTGTACCGTGGTGTACAGTACAACAGTTCCGGGTTAAAGCAGCTCTACACACCGTCAGGCACCGCGTTCACCCCCTGGGAGCCCAGAGCTCATGATTAACACCTCAGTACTGTTTAAAACATACCTCGTTTTTAAATAGTGTCTTTCCATAAATAAAATATGAATTGCTGAAATTTTGTTTAGAATTGAGGGTTTTTTTGTTTGTTTTATTTATTTATTTATTAATATTTTTTGAGTAACATTTTATATTGACTTTTGT
>JAQMYF010000010.1:17030495-17044167 GCA_030014195.1 Neosilurus mollespiculum | reverse complement strand
CACACACACACACACACTCACTCAAGGCACTCACACACACGCACTCACACACACGCACTCAAGGCACTCACACACACACACACACACGCACACAAGGCACACACACACACACACACTCACACACACACACACACACGTAAATAACCGTGTAAACTGTGATTTTCTTCTTCCACTCACTCTCTCTGTAACTGCTCTTCTCTTTCTGCTCCTTCATCTTTTTCCTTCTTCTCGCCTTCCGGGGGTTTGTCTTTCTTCTCGTCCGAAGCCATTTAAAACCATTACAACCCGAATCTGGGTTCACAACAATTCAGTGTTTGTTGCTGTTGCAGCGCGACAGACGGATAAATAGACTGGGACGATGACGTCACACAGACCGCTTAACAGCCGGCGTAATAAAGGGGTGGTTTTTTTTTTGAGAGGGAGAGAAGAATAACATACAGACACTGGGAAGAGCGATGATATAATAAACCCAAATCCATTATTCGAAAGCAGAAGAAGGCAGGACAGAGCTACTACTGAACAAATCCAACAGTCTCTACCAGAACCAGCCCAGGGGTCGAGGTTCTCATCTTAGAAGCCCTTTTCTCCTCCTACATAAGAACCTGTGACAATGACTTTCCAGCTGCTGGTGGGATCAACTCTTTTACTAAAATGATTTAGGACTACAGTAATAGAAAAACCAACTAGACTTGATGTTAAACTGTGAAGATTTTGCTACTTGGTTTGTATTTTATCTGACAAGTTAATAAAGAAGCTGGAACCTGAGTAACCTGTCTGCCTGAATTAGTCTGTAAGACAAAGCGGAGAACCCCAGACCAAAGAGTGGGGATCACACGCTAGTACAGTCCATAAATCAGCTTTAAAAAACAAAAAACAAACAGGCATTATATAGGCGATTGGAACTGATACCAATACAAATAAAAAAATAGACCACAGGGGTCCAGACGCCCCCGCCGAAAGGATCATTGCATAGTATGCCGATATTGAACAAGTATAGTAAGTCTGAAAGCCCCAGCTTCAGCGTGCGTCAAGTAAATATCCAGAAACATAATATACAGTTTTGTCTCTGTGACCCTGAAAACTAGGTCAAGGTCACTCACACACAAACTCATCCTAGCACTCATAGTAATGAGCATACCAAGCTTCAGTGTGCAACAAGTAAATGTCCGGAAACTGTGATGTGTGATGGACAGACGGACAAACAGATGGACGGAACCCAAATCACATTCATTCATTCATTCATTTTCTGAACCGCTAAATCCTAATTAGGGGCGCGGGGAGGCTGGCACCCATCTCAGCCGACTCTGTGAGAGGGCAGAGTACACCCTGGACAGCTCACCAGGCCATCGCAGGGCAGAAACACGCTGACGGCTATGCAGCCTACTCTTGACGAAAATCAGCGATGTTTTTTTTACATGTCTCTCACCACAGACAGTTTGAGACATGGCCTGCATTTGATAACCCAGTTAGCTGCATTGGGGGGACAGCAGTGAGAACCCATTGATAGTGGGGCTTGAACCCCCAACCTTGGGATCAGTAATCCAGCACCCTACCACCTGACCACCACTGCCCCTGAACCCAAATCACATCAAACAAAAATGTTTTTAAAATGTATGTTATTCGGGTTTTGATAACTTTTTTAAAAATATTATTTTAAAATTAGGTAGGACAACATATTGGTGTGCTGGTTATCACGTTCACCTCACAGCAAGAAGGTCCTGGGTTCAGTGCCAGGACTGGGCTGTTTCTGTGTGGAGTTTTCATGTTCTTCCCGTGCCTTCATGGGTTTTCTCCAGATATACTGGTTTCCTCCCGCAGTCCAAAGACATGCACAAATAGTCTAATTGGCTGTTCCAAATTGCCCATAATTGTGAATGGTTGTGTGTGCTGTCCAGGGTGTACCCTTCCCATACCCTGAGTTGGCTGAAATAGGGTCCATTCTCCCTGCAACCCTAGAAGTATTAAGTGGTTCGGCTGATGAATGATAATAAGTTAGCTGTAAAGTTGTTTCATGCTGGTTAACTCCCTTCAGTAAACTGCTGAGTCTCTTTAATTTGTTAATTAAAATTAATCAATGAAAAAAACAACAGATTTTCAGATTATTTAGGCTATTTAAAATATATTTGTCTGTTATTGGGTTACTGAAGAAACCACCATTGTTTGGGTGCTGGATTACTTATCCAAAGGTCAGGGGTTCAAGCCCCACTGTCACCGGGTTGTCACTGCTATCCCCCTGGTGCAGTAACTGGGTTATCAAAGGCCAGCCATGTCTCTCACTGTCTGTGGTGAGAGGCATGTAAAAGAACCATTGCTGACTTTTGTAAAGAGTAGGCCATTGAGTTGCCATCAGTGTGTTTCTGCCCTGCGATGGCCTAGCGAGCTGTCCAGGGTGTAGTCTCTCCTCGCCCAGAGTCAGCTGAGATGGGCGCCAGCCTGTGACCCTAATTAAGACTAAGCGGTTCAGAAAATGAACGAATGACTATTTGTGGGGCAGCATGGTGGCGAAGTGGTTTTGTCTTACAGCAAGAAGGTACTGAGAATGCATATAGAACTCCTATAGAACTTAATAGAAACCCTTTACAACTTCCTTAACAGAATTTTTCTGTAGAACTGCAGTGAGGGTGTTTCGGTGTGGAGTTCGCACGTTCTCTCCGTGCTTGCATGGGTTTCCTCTGAGTTCTCCGGTTTCCCTCCACAGTCCAAAGACATTCACACCAGGCTAAGTGGCTGTTCCAAACTGTATGTGTTGTGTAGTCCTGCGATGGACTGGGGAGCAGTTCACGGTACCCTGCCTTCGCCCAGAGTCGGCTGAGATGAGCTTTAGCCTCCCCGCGAACCTAGTAGGATTAGTCCAGGGGTGTCCAATCTTATCCACAAAGATCCGGTGTAGGTGCAGGTTTTCATTCCTACCAAGCCGGAGCCACTCCTGAGAGTTTACTGAAAGTGAACTTAATAGATTTAAACAGGTGGAAGGTGTGGCTCCTGCTTGGTTAGAATGAAAACCTGCACCCATGCCGGCCCTTTGTGGATAAGATTGGACAGCCCTGGATTATGCGGTTCAGCAAACGAATGAAGGAATAAAGATGTAGGCTAGGTACAGAGAACTCTACAGACTAAAACGAGCCGAGTCTTTATGACGGGGGTGAATCGGTGAATCGGCTCGATTCGTTCATTTGTTTAAAAGAGTGAATCATTCGTGAGTGAATCATTTGCGAGTTACAACCGGTTAAAGAGACGGACTCGGATCAGCAATAGCATCCTCACATTTATCTTTCCCTCCACCCTGTGATGATCTGAATATTCATGAACACAAGCTCAGTATTTGTCCGACTCTTTGGATGCTGAGGGGTTGAGTGGGCTGCAGTGAGCTGAAGCATCCATCAGTTACCTGGAGAGAGGATGGAGAGATGGAGGCAGCATCACTGTAGTGTGTACTGATCACACCAGATTTCCCCTTCGTTTCCGAGCCATAATCACAGCGATGGAGGGGAAAGAGGAGTTCTTGTGCGGGGTTGTTGAAGGTAAGCAGTGTTTCCTTCACATCCATTACTCTGATCTGAGAGTGTTTATTATGTGCAGGATGAAATCCGATCTAACCATGCGCCGATCATCACTTTTACAGGACTGGGCTAGTCTCATTTATCATTCAGACAAAAGAGATCTAATGCACTGCGAGGGTTATGGGCAACTTATTCCCTGGCATATCCAATCAGTTTTCTTTTTTTTAGTACTAGCTCCAAGAAGCTTTTATTTAGTAGCTTCAGTGCATTATAAAGAACCACATTCAGAATCAGAGTGAATAGAGGAGGCTGTCACACACACACACACACCACACACACACACACACACACACACGCACACACACAGTATCGTTGTGAAGACCATTCACTGAAATCATGCTTAACTGTTATTATTCATGAATGCATAAATAATTATCATTAATTATTATTATTATTATTATTATTATTATTATTTAAAAACACATCAACAATTATTCATTATTACATAAATTTTTACTAATACAGATATTTTTATCTAAATAAATAAATCTAAATATTTATCTAGATGTTAATCTATCTAGACTGGATAGAAATTAGCTTTTGAGGTATAACGGGGCAACCATGGCCTAATGGTTAGAGAAGCGGGTTTGGGGCCTAAAGGTCGCTGGTCCGATTCCTGGACCAGCAGGAAAACTGGGTGCCGGTGGGGGGAGTGAGCTGCACCTTCCCTTCCTCCACATTCATGGCTGAAGTGTCCTTGAGCAAGTCACCTAACCCCCAACTGCTCACCAGCACCCCAATGTGTGGCAGCCCACTGCTCCAGGTGTGTGTGCTCACTGTTGACGTGTGTGTGTGTGTGTGTGTGTGTGTGTGTGTTTACTTTGGATGGGTTAAATGCAGATAATTGCAATAATTTCCCTTGCGGGACTAATACAGTAGAGCAAAATCAAAAATAACAGTCATTAGTTTTTTAACATTTAAATAAAAGCTGCAGTTTTTGTTTTAAAAAGATGTCCAAGTGAGGATCAGCCAAATGTCACTGCAAGGTCAAAACTGTCAGATACAGTGCCCCACCCAGTTATAAAAACACGCCCCCTGCCCCTCACACACAGTCTAACTGGCTCAGCTTGTGTCCGTATTTCCATGTCATATTATTGGCTGAATTAATTGCTGTTGAAATGTCAGTCTGAAATGTATGTGTGTGTCTGCTCTGTTTATTGACCCACTTCTATCCTGCAGCAGCCTGATACAGTTACATGTACAGTAAATACTGTATTCCTCGTGCCAATCAGTGTAGCGTGCGCATTCTTAATAAACCATAGCAGGTTGTCATGGTGAACGGATATAAGTTAACATGTGTGGACAAGACTGCAATCATTTTCTTTTGCTATGAGCTTAGATTCGTGTGAACATTGCCATTTTTTTACATGGACCATAAATTTGATTCTACAAACATAAATTTTATATCTATAACTTTCATTAGGGCAGGTAATTTATTCAGATTCAGTATTATTGCACTGTTTGCTTTAGTTTATATTTTCTTTCCAGTTGGCTATCAGTGAGGACAATGCTTACACAAAAACAATGTTAAATGATAGCAATTTTTCCAGTGCAAGAGACAAAACTCACTCATTTGCAATACCGCCTAATCCTATAAGGGTCACTGGAATGCTATGCCTTTCTCAGCCAGCACTGGGATACATTTACTATTTTGCCAAACTCCTTAATCCAATTGGGTCTATTTCAGCTCTCAGCTCAGACTCTGGGTGAAGGTGGGGTACACCCTGAACAGCTCGGTAGTCCATTGCAGGGCCAACACACCCACAACTATTCACACTCCAACATAGGGGCAATTCGGGAGAACATGCATACTCCATGCAGAAATGCCCGTGCTGTGCCCAGGTCTTGAACCCAGAACCTTCTTGCTATGAAGTGGATGTGTTATCCACTATGACACCATGCCATATTAACAGATAAAGTCGATTAAATGTAAATTAAATGTAAATAAACAGTAATACCTGTAGAAGTATCCCATCAGCCTACATAAAACTAAGTAAATCTTTATATGGGGCTTTTGCATTTGGTGTGGACAATGAGTACATGTGCGTAACATGGGTATATTGTGTTTATATTCCTCAATCAGGTTTCTATGGGCGGCCATGGTCCATGGAGCAGAGAAAAGTGCTGTTTCAGTGGTGAGTGTCTCACACACACACACACACACACACACACACACACACACACACACACACACAAACATTGCAAAGTGAGATACAGTTAAAAGTTAATTGCTGATGAACATTTTTAGTTCTGTATTCAGAAGTGATTACTCTTGCGTAAGCTGTGACTGAGTTGCACAGTTTGTTGGCGAATGGCCTTTTGCAGTAGGAGCGGCTGGGCACTGACTGGTGCTGGCATAGCTCCATGGAGTAGCAGTTCCACAGGCCCCAGTGTTTTTAACCATCATGCCTTAGAGAAAACGCGTGACACAGACTAGCTCCATTTTCCCTGGGTGAGGTGGGAATCGATAAAGTGATGATTACTGGGATGATGTAAGGCAGTTACATGAGAACTGGAGCGACTGGAGTGAAAGGGGGAGGGGGAGGGGGAGGCGTGGGAGTGAGAATGAATTTTAAAGCTGAATGGGAGACTGAGAGAGGGAAGGAAAAAAATCAAGTTAAAGCAAGTGAACAGGACAGAGGGGTTTGCACTTCTGTCTCTCTAACTCTCACTGTCAGATTAAAAAAATCTTGTCTCTTTACTGTTCAATCATTTGCTTGTGTTGCTAATTTTTTCACAGTTTGTTTTTATTTAAATGCAACATTACTGTTTTTCTTGGCAGCTTACAGTATATTTATTTATGCACATTGTGTATTATATGTTCCTCAAGCATTTTAATTTTAGAAGAAGCAGAAGAACCTGATATATATAAATATATATATAGCAGTTGTGGCTTAGTGGTTAAGGTGATGGGTTACTGATCCGAAGGTCATCAGTTCAATCCCCACTATCACCACTGCTGGGCCCTTGAGCAAAGCCCTTAACCCTCAATTGCTCAGTTGTATTAAAATGATAACTGTAACTGTAATCATCTGCCAAATGCTATAAATGCAAATATATATATATATATATATATATATATAATCAGAAATTAGAAAATTTCTTGAATGAATAGTAATGTCTTTTATTAGTCATTCAAGATATTTTCTCATTTCTGATTGGTCATTAAATAATTTATGGTATTCTTCTACAAGCCAAATTGCTGCTTCATTGCCATCATATAACCAAATTATTGCATCATTGGCATCAAGTAAGCGAATTATTGCATTATTGGCATTGAATAAGTTGAATGATTATTGCATAGTTGGCATGCAAAACATAGTCATCATCATCATCATCATCATCATCTTTATCTTTATCTTTCCACATCCACTTGGCATCTACTGGATATCCAGGATATCATGCAGGAATTGCAGGAAACATTGCTTGCACTGCATTTCCCTTACGGGCATGACTGTCTCATTTGAAAATATTTTGAATAAACAATAAAACTCATAGAATTCAGTGTTTATATGATATAGAGAATTATTTAGTCTTGGTGGGTTTTATCCACAGGGCCATATTCAATCGGAGGTAGTGGAATAATTTGTCCTCATTCATTCATTTGCTGAACCGCTTAATCCTACTAGTGGCACGGGAGGCTGGTGCCTATCTCAGCCCAATGAGGGCGAAGACAGGGTACACCCTGAGACAACTTACACGTAACCATTCACACTCACACTCTCACTCACTCTCACACCTAGTTGCAGTGGTTAGCACATCTGCCTCACAGCAATAAGGCCTAGGTTTCCTCCTGGTTCTCTGGTTTCCTCCCACAGTCCAAAAACATGCACAGTAGGCTAATTGGCCATTTCAAAACACCCCTAGGTATAAGTGTGAATGCAAAAGCTTGTATGTGCATTGGCCCTGCAATGGTCTGGTGAGCTGTTCAGGGTGTACATCACCTTCGCCCGAAGTTGGCTGACCTGGGCACCAGCCTCCCCGCAACCCTAATTAGGATTAAACGACTTAGAAAATGAATGAATGAATGAATTTAATTTTAAACCTTGCTGTCTCCTCTTTATCTCATATGCATTTCAAACAAAATTTCAAGTTTTCTACTTTCTTCATATGTACTTCATGTGTCTGACTGTTTGCAATACTTCTGTTGTATGTTTATCTCTCTGTAACATTCTGCACTAGCACTGTGCCCAAGTGTGTGTGTAGTTTGTGAGAGTAGAGCACGAATGAGCAGGAGACCATCTGGACAGGAAGAGAGGAGAAGAGCACACATTCTACCCACACAGAAAAAAAGAGACAAAGAGTAAGGAGATGAGAAAGACACCAGTCCAAGTTCAGTGCTTTGAAGAAAGGATAAATAGTAAATGAGTGAGAGAGACAGAGAAGGATATTGAAGTAGGCAGGTGAGAATACATGCTGAGTTCCTGCCGGGTGGAGGCTGAAAGTGATAGAACTGGCAGGAGATGAAATCCAAATGGGTGAGCGAGAGCGAGAGAGCCAAGAAAGTCTTTGTCTTTAAAGCTGACCCGGAGGTGGTAGTTATATGCACTAATAAAGAACTGCAGGCTTCATATATCTGGCGCAAAGGGCAAACCCCGGGAGGTGTGCTTTAATATTTCAGAGCAACTCCAGCTCAACTTCAATATATGTAGGGCATCTGCATTTGTGCTTCTCATTATAGTACACACACACATACACACACACACACACACACACACACACGCACACACACACTCTGTATTAGCGAGCACTCATATGCAACTGTTCACTTCAGCGAGTACTCAAACAGGCCATTTATAGGTGACTTCATTCATGATATAATAAAATCTATATACTCATATATTCCTGGGGGCTGGTGGTGTAGTAATTAGGGTGCTGGGATCATGATCGAGAGGTCGTGGGTTACAATCCCCGCTAGACATCCACCATGCTGAGACAATTTGCAAACATAGCAAGACACTTGCTATGCCTCAAGTGTGCCACTGTCCACTCAATAGTAAACATGGGTACCAGTAAAAAAATACTGGGAAGGTAACCTGCAGTGGGCTAGCATCCCATCCAAGAGGTGAGGAGTTGAACTCCGAGTCGCCTCATGCTACAGAAACCGGGGAGAAGCTCCGACCTGATGAGCCAGTAGGCTCGGGTGTAAAAAGCTCAACAGACTTTACCTTCCTCATATTCTCCTGTGTCTATATGAGTTGTCTCTATATTAAAAACATTCCTGCTGCTAGATTGGCTAATCTGAATTGCCCTAAGTGTGTACAGTATATATGCATGGTGGTCTGTAATGAACTGGCTTCCCATTCAACACACCCAGGGTTTCTCTGATAGACTCTGTAACCTATCCACTGTGACTACAAACAGGCTATTGAAACTGAATGAATGAATGAATGAATGAATGAATGAATGAATGATTCACAGACAGAACTTTCCGATTCATCGGTATTTTGTCTATTGATCATTTATCCAAGGCCATATCAGTATCCGGCGTAACAGACAATCTTTGAACCTGACTCTGGTTGGAACCAACTGAGTGCATTAAATATCATTCCAGAGCTATAAATATGAAATCTGAACTTGTATCGATTTACAGAGTGTCTCCTGAACATGCAAAGAGTCAGAAGTAAAATATTCACTAATATATACAGTATCCCCCTACAGAAATATAGCAGTAATGTTATGGATGGTACAGCACATGGACAAACAGTGATAATGATTCAGAGTGTGCTGCTGCATTATTGATAATGAAGTAAAGAGAAATATCTCTCCCACTGCCCTGCATGCTGTTTGTGCCATATGCGTTTATGTATGTATGTATGTATTTATTTATTTATTTTAAATTCCACCATTCTTAGTTCCATCTGCGGAGGTTTTTTATATAGGATCTTGCTGAAGGAGGACTCTTTAATTTGAAGCCCTTTTCTGCCTTCAAGGCCAATTGCAGTTTAATTCAGAAATTATGCAAGATCAATTTCAATCTGGGCATGGGTCAGCTTTTGTAGAAAAAAAGCTGGCTGTGCTACGAATTTGTGAGTTGAAGCCTCATACAAAGAAACTTTCCAGATCCACTAAATATTGCAGAGTACAGTTTTTTCCTCAGGTATTTTTTCCAGTATGAATATGAAGCCTTGAAACGTTATGTTGCAAATATAATACTTAAAATATATATCAAGCAGTTTCTATTAGATAGGAATAGGTTTGTGAAAACATTATGCAATACTCTGCTTGTATGTTCCAATTAAGAAACAGAAAATCACAGAAATGTAAAATCACAGTGAGAAGCTTAGGGGTTCAATTCTTGGTTACGGGTCTTTACATGGGCATTTTCTCATCTTACTCCTAATCCTATTAGGGTCATGGTGAGGCTTGAGCCTATCTCAGCCGACACTAAGTGAAGTCAGGGTACACCCTGTACCATCTCAGGGTCAACACACACAACCATTCACACTCACACCTGGGGTAATTTCAAACAACTAATCAGCGTACTGTTCATGTTTTTGGAGTGTTGGAGGAAACCAGAGTACCCAGAGGAAACCCACCCAAGCACGGGGAGAACATGCAAACTCCACACAGAAACACCCAAGCCTGAGAATTGAACCCAGGGCTGTCTTGCTGTGAGGCAGACGTGCTAACCACTGTGCCAACGTGCCACCCTACGACAACGTATCAATAAGCCAAATTATAACAATTGGGTGTGTTTTCTTGGTGCTCCTCTATGATGGGCTGTATAAACTGTTGGTAAGCTTTTGTTTTTCTCTCTTTCTTTTTGCACTCATAGGATGCAACAATGGGGTTTGAACACATATCTCTATGGTCCTAAAGATGACCTGAAGCATCGTTTGCTATGGAGAGAGGTGTACTCCACAGAGGAGGAAGGTATAAGACTGTTTCACATGTGGCAATCACTTATTTTCTCTTGGGCTCTTACAATTCTCTCTCTCTCTCTCTCTCTCTCTCTCTCTCACTGTAGCTCAGCTGAAAGCACTGGTGTATGAAGCTGAGTCGAGAGGGTTGAGGTTTGTTTACGCTCTCTCTCCAGGTCAGGACATCGTCTTCTCCAGCTCCTCTGACCTCACACTGCTCAAGCGTAAACTTCGACAGGTGCATGGACACATGCATACACATACCCAGTCCCATGTCTGCACATTAATCTATTTTCATGGGAGACATGACTGCAGGACAAGGGCAGTTATTATTAGCTTCCACCTCCTTAACTGCACACATAACCACACTGCTACACCCACACAGTCCTACTTTATCGTTACGCTTACCAGTGGCCTATTGAGAATAAAATATCTCCCATTTAGCTCAAACCCTAAAGTGATACCAAAGACTGCTCCACTTTTTCTGGTTTCTTTTTATCTTCACTACTAGGTGGCAGAACTGGGCTGTCAAGCGTTTGCCATTCTGTTTGATGACATCGACCACTCCATGTGTCAGGCCGATACTGAGGCTTTCTCCTCATTCGCTCATGCTCAGGTGTCTGTGACTAATGAGATCTTCCGTTTCCTCGGGGAGCCGCCTGTCTTCCTGTTCTGCCCCACTGGTAGGCCACTTTCCATGTTTATTGTCAGTGGGTCAACATAAGCATTTGCTCAGCAATAATGTGCAGTTAGTTATCACTACCAAAAATGTTGGTAGTCTATACTGTGGATATCAACAGTACTGTAGATACAAAGAATATGAGGAGATATTAAATACTAAACAGTGAATACTAAGAATAGGGCTAAAATTAAGAATATCTTTACCTCTGATCTGATCTCTCTCTCTCTCTCTCTCTCTCTCTCTCTCTCTCTCTTTCTCTCTCTCTTTGTGTCTGTGTGTGTGTGTGTGCGTGTGTGAGGTGCACTCTCTCTCGCTCTCTTTGTGTCTCTCTGTATGTCTTTGTGTGTCTCTCTGTCTCCCTCTCTCAATCTCTCTGTCTCTCACTCTCGCTCACCTGTGCTCTCTATTGCTCTCTCTCTTTGTGTGTGTGAGTGACTGTCTCTCTTTCTTTCTCACTCTCTCTCACTCTCTCTCTCTTTGTGTGTGTATGACTCTCTCTCTCTTTCTTTTTCACTCTCTCTCTCACTCTCTTTGTGTCTCTATGTGTGTCTCTCTGTGTGTGTCTCTCTCTCTCCCCCCTCTCTTGCTCTCTTTGTTTCTCTCTTGCGCTCTTACACTCTCTCTCTCTCTTTGTGTGTGTGTGTGTGTGTGTGTGTGTGCGTGCGTGCGTGAGTGTCTCTCTCTCTCTCTCTCTCTCTCTCTCTCTCTCTCTCTCTCTCTCTTGGCAGAGTACTGCAGCTCACTCTGTTCTCCCAGCGTGTCCAAGTCTCCATACCTACTAACAGTAGGAGAAGATCTTCTGCCCGGCATCTCGGTCATCTGGACCGGTGAGTATACTATAAACTCCAAATTAGAAAACTATCTCTAGACCATTTTTTTTTGGTGAATGCATGTGTAATTACGGTGCATGTAAGCATTAAATATATTAGAAATAGCACTACTGTTATAAAAACATATGTGTGTATATGTACTTACTGCACTGATTCATATGTTATTTCATATTGTATTGCTGTGTTCATTAAATCGGTCATTAGTGAGTGCAGAAACGTTATTCCACATCCATAATATCTTTATTTCAGTCCATTGCTGTAGTCTCAGGAAAATCTGACTGAATGGTTTATCTCTTTTATCCCACAGGAAGCAAGGTGATCTCTCGAGAGCTGAGTGCTGATTCGCTGATGGAGGTGCAGTCAGTGTTACAGCGCCCTCCCCTGGTGTGGGACAATCTCCACGCGAATGATTACGATTCACGTCGTGTCTTCCTGGGGCCTTTTAAGGGCCGTCTGCCTGGCCTCCAAGCGTATCTCAGGGGTCTTCTTCTGAACCCTAACTGCGAATTTGAAGCAAATTACATCCCTTTACACACACTCGGGGCATGGCACAAAGCAGGGAAGGAGAAGAGAGAAGGTGAGAGGAAATACATATATAGGAGAAAGAGGAATGGAGAGGAGAGGATGGAAAGTAAACATGAGAATGATCAAGAAAAAGGGAAGATGAGTGACAGAAATGAGGGAGGTGGTAGATTGTGTGGGAGAATGAGGATACGATTTCATGAAAGAAGGGATGGTGGGTTAAGTGAGCCATGCAACCCAAATGAATCATTGAGGGAAGGTGAGAAATGACTGAAAATGAGTGTGGTTAGCTCAAAGACAGACAGGGTAAGAGGGAAAGAGATGGACAAGATCAAGTGGTTAGTCACATAATATGATAATATGGAAGAAAAGATATTAAGCCACACTATTGCACATTATAATACTGTTTTTTCGACACACTCTCTTTTACTCTGAATAAATGGTCTGTATGGATCAGTATGGATTTTCGGGTTTGTTGAATATGATTGTATTAATAATGCATTGTACAGTACTCGCTTCCTACACCGTCAGAAATAGGGGTAGAACAGGAGACCATTTCTGTCCCTCAATGTACCATCTACCCTAGTGTACCAATAAAAATAATTATTGGACCTCAAGGTAACTATATGCACCTTTCTGAAGCCCCTAAAGGAACTTATATGTTCTTAAACAGTAAGAGGTACATATAAATAATTATAGCAGGTACGGTCCCAGGGGAAAACCATTGATACAGTAGTGTACATTTTTTTGGATTTTAATGTACATTTAATTGATTTTGATAAACGGTTCTGCTACCAATAATGTTCCCTTCACGACTTGAGACTGAATTAGAGCAGGGATTTTCCTAAAGCTATTTTGACAATTGGTGTTAATGAAACAAATTGAAACACTATGATAACTAAAATAGGCAAGGATGAAATGAACTTAGGGTAAGATCTGTACTATAATAATAATCGAGGTTGTGTATGTTTTTGTAGGTAAAGGGCATCAGTACAGTCCAGAGCGAGCTCTTTCTGCTGCACTGAAAGACTGGATGTCTGAGCTGAACCAACCTCTACAGCCTGGTATTTTACATGCACCACTTGTCTTCTAGTGACAAACACATAGCTCAACAGCTCACTCTTCTGTTATATAGCACTGATTTTTTTATTACTGATCATTGTGTGTGTATGTGTGTGTGTGTGTGTGTGTGTGTGTGTGTGTGTGTGTGCGTGT
>JAQMYF010000010.1:17005883-17021460 GCA_030014195.1 Neosilurus mollespiculum | reverse complement strand
TCACACAACCATTCACACTCACACTCACACCTAGGGGCGATTTGGAACAGCCAATTAGCCTACTGTGCATGTTTTTGCACTGTGGTAGGAAACTGGAGTACCCGGAGGAAACGGGGAGAACATGCAAACTCCACCCAGAAACACCCGAGCTGGGAATCAAACCCAGGCCTTATTGCTGTAAGGCGGTTGTGCTGACCACTATGCCACCGTGCCACCCATGGTTAAATATTTTTTATATAAAATAAAATAAAATAAAATTTAAAATATAGAATATAAATTTAAAATAAAATATTTTAAAAATATTAAACTTAAGTGATAACAGCCGATCCAACATAAAGATAGCAGAGAGAAAGAACAATGGACTTCCAGAATGCAATGTACCAATACAATACAGTTACAGTAAACTAGGGCAAAGATTCGGCTTGGATAAGTAAATACCTTATCTACAATTCAACAAGCACAATGACTGTGGTGGCAGTACTAGCATGAAGGTCAAAGCATTGGAATATGGAGCACAGAGTACAGATGAGGAGATGGAAGAGCTGGACTAAAGCTCTGGGTGAAGACAGAGTACACCCTGAACATCTCACCAGTCCATCACAGGCCAACACACACACATGCAACTATTCACACTCACACCTAGGGGCAACTTGGAACAGCCCGTTAGCCTATCTTTGGCCTGTTAGCATATTTTTGGACTGTGAGAGAAAACCAGAGTACCCAGAGGACACTCATGCAGGCACAGAGAGTGCATGCAAACTCCACACATAAACACCCGAGCCCAGGATCTTCTTGTTTGGAGGCAGACATGCTAACCCCCTATGCTACCCATATAAAATAATATATCAATTTAGACACTGCCTAAAGGCGGAGCTCCTGTTAGATATCTCTTTTGATGTGTGTCCGAGACCTGTGTTTAATGGTAGAATCTGAATTTCAGCCCTGGAAGAAATAAATAAATCTCTGTGTTTCCTGATTACAGTCTGGAGAAAAAAATCAGAAAACGTTAACACTGAATTTTATTTTCACCCTCTTTAACTAGCTGGTTTCCACATTTATTTGTATCACCTATCGTGTTGGTTCAACTCTATGTTTAACGAGTTCATGTTCCGTGTTTCCATTCAAGTTTCCTTTCTTGCTTTGCAAAAGTGAACCTCTGTTCTTTGGGTCTTAGTTTCACTGAATAAATCAGGTTTTTTTTCATGCCCGTTGTCAGCATCAACTTAGGCATGGACATGGGACAACCATCCAAGTCATGTTCCATGCCCATGGGGCTCTACTCAGGAGCACCGCTATAACTTTCATTTGATGTTAACAGTATGTGAACACACACTGAAGCAGGTGTATACACTGCATATGGCCTTCACTACACCACAGACTGGTCTACTCCCTCTTTCCCCGTTGGAAGGAATGGTTCTATTTCTGTGCCTCCGCTCATTCAGCAAAAGTGACCTGGAAACTCAGGCTACAGGTCTGTTTTTTTAATATTCTAGGTCTGTTACTGTTCGGTAGAAATAATATCTGAGACCTGCATTGGTCCTTTTCTGGATAAAATCAGAAATGTTGGTCTGTACTGATCTCATCTGCTGTGTAACCTCTGCTACACACCTGCTTAAAGATGGTTAATGCATAACTGCCATTGATCATGATATCATATCTGATCTAGCATGATTAAACTCAGCTTATTTCTTTCTGTTGTGTTCGTCACTAAACTGGTACTCTATACACATCTTATAGCTTTAGTTGTAATGCTCTGTAGCTCCTTACGAGTGACTGCAAGCTTGTGTAATTGCGTTAGGAGCGTAAAGCACAGTGACTTGGCTACTGTAGATAACATTTAAAAGATAGCACTATTCTCCATGTCATTCACTGTATAGACACGCAAAACACACAAACAGATTTGCTCAGCACTTCATTCTTATTCTGAACAGGTAGATGCTCTGCTTCACTCTCTCTCTCTGTATCTCTCTTACTCCCTCTCATACGCACACACACAGAAAAATGCACCCACAAAGACACAGACACAGACACGCACAAACACGGACACACGTGCACATACACGCATATACACACACACACACACACACACACACACACACACACACACACACACACACACACACAGACACACACGCACAGACACACACACACACACACACACAGACACACACACGCTTGCACAATATGAATAGTCTCGGCCTCTTTTCCTACAGCATGAAAATTTGCTGAATGACATTAAACGTAGGATTTTTATACCTGTTCTTTTCTGTGCAGGATTCATCACTATCTACACACACACACACACACACACACACACACACACCGGTTTAAAAATATCTCTGTGAAAGAAAGAACTTTTATCACCTTCACCCCCAACTGCATGCAGGGATACACGCCCGCTGATAAACTAGATTACATTACCTTACAGCATTTGTTCTATGTTGGGAAATAAATGTCAGGGCAGACTGATTTTTTTAACCTGAACATACAGTAGATATTGTTTTGACTATTTTGCTATAATCACTACAACTCATTTCAAGACCATTATTATTTGCATGTTTATATTTTTTACATTTGTGTTTCTGCTAACGTTTGCACTACTCTGTCTGATTAAAATATAGGTTTGTTTAATAAAAGGTCCACACAATGGGCTACTAATGGTATTTAATGTAGAATACTTTATGTTTTTAAAGACTATGTTTGAATTTTTATTATTATTTTTTTTGTACCGGAATGAAATCTGTTTACAGCACCATTAAAAGCTTTTTGTTTCAAATCAAACTCAGTGGCTTTTCTATTTTATACACCAGTGTTTCATTCAAATTCTTTCAAAGACACATCAGTATTTTTCTGAACATTTAATGAGACAATCCATAATGCTGTCAACTGTAACTATTGTAAACATATTAATATCAATTCAATTCAGTAAGCTTATTAACACAGGCTCCTAAACTTACTCACTCTGCTTAATCCCTAGGATCGCAGGGAGACTGAAGCCTATCTCAGCTGACACTAGTTGAAGGTGGGGTAGACCCAGACCATCACAGGGTCAACAGACATACAATCATTCACACCCACACCCAGGGCGAATTTGGAACAGCCAGTTAGCCTAATGTGCATGTCTTTGGACTGTCTTTGGAAACCACAATACTCGGAGGAAACCCATGCAAGCATGGAGAAATAAAAAAGGAAAGCAGAGAGGGATGAAATAGGAAAAAAATAATGCAGATTAAATTATCTATCTATCTATCTGGTGATTTTGAGACATGAAGGTGTATTAAAACTTGTGACTAGTACCGCAGTGAGTATAGAAAAGAATTACCACTTCAAAATACTCATTTTTTTAATTTGCAGCCTGAAATGAAGAAAAAAAAATGTAGTCAGCTGTATTTATGCAATACAACTATAAACTATAATAGTCAATATATACAGTACCAGTCAAAAGTGTGGATGCACCTTTTACTACAGTTAGAATGAGTAGGTGTGTCCAGACCTTTGACTGGTAGTGTATGTTATAGCTGCTGTTATAAACAATTGATCTCTCACCAGGCTCAGTCTTTTACTTCTCCCAAAGTTATGCTGCAATCTATGTACCAAAAGCTCTAAAAGCTTTCTGCACTTAAAGTGTGTGATGAAATGGTACAGTGGCTACCCTTGTTCTTATAAATGTATGTAACAGTCAAAAGTATAGACACACAAGAAACTGTGTAAACCTTTGTCTGGTAGTGTGTGTGTGTGTGTGTGTGTGTGTGTGTGTGTGTCTGTGTGTGTGTGTTTCTGTTCTGTAGTCTTGCACTTGTTTTCTACGACTGCATCCTAACTAGAAGAACAGAAGAAATGTTGCTGACCTATATGCTTTTTGATGTTCACCACTGATTGGTTTAGGCCTTTACACATGTTTTTAGCTTAATATTTAACCTTCACATGTTCTATCCATTTGTTTGAGATGACTGTTCTACCTTGACCTTTGATAACCTGCACAAATTCATTCTGAAGATCAGTGCAGACAGTGGATCAGGCAATGAAAATAGTACTAGTGGGAGGATCAGACTGGAACGTCACAAAGATCAGAGATTAGAACCATAAACTCCATCAGTCTTAATTATATCTCCTAACAGTGTTAGCACTACTAAAGTTGATGATGTGAATCAGGCTACCCACATGTTTCTATCTTCAGAAGGCCTTTTTTATTACAAACCAAGTTTACTCTCTGTGGGATGCATTCATCTGATGTTTCCGGAAGACTGATGACACATAATTAGTAGATAAAATTTGTGGACTGGACACTATTAATAAACATGGTTCACTCTGTATGTGTGATTGTGCATCACACAGAACTACTGCCTGTGTTAGCCTCAACGCATTGGCTGGGAGTAGGTAAAGTTCCTTCAGGCGAGCTGTCTTGGTCAATGACAATGCGGTATCTGGAAAGGCTCCGCCCACTTACTAGCAGCATAAGACTGATAGTTAGTGTGGCGGCCCAACTGGATGCAGGGAGACCAACCTATACAAGACACAGATTATAGATGTTGATAAATCAAAATACACAGTATGGCTGTATTTCTATTACAAAGAACACATGTTGTACTCACATTTGCCAGCAGATTGCTCAGGGCAATGTATCCAAAAGAGGAGAGGAAGGCTAGAGAATGGAGAGAAGTTTAATTAAGAGGAAAAAGCATCAATAATAATAATAATAATAATAATAATAATAATAATAATAATCATAATAATAATAATAATAATAATTGATCCCACAGCAGATTGCTTCACAGACCATAAACTCCTCATTACAAAATGCTGTTTCGTGGCCAAAAAGAAGGGGAGAACAAGACCACCGCTTGGACCCAACATCACTTTAAACTATACAATGAAAGAGAAACTGAAGCTCTTCTTGGGAGAAAGAATTCCAGGCTGCAAGGAATCATTGGTGAATTTGAAAGAGGTTCTTCAACACAGTGTCAAACATGTCCTTGGAAAGAAAAAGAGCAAAAGCATTTACTGGTTTGATGACCAAGAGGAGGCGATCCAAAGTCTTCTGAAAGTCAAGAAATTAGGTGGGGTTAAAAATGCAGAGAAGCCGGGTCAATCAAGAATGAGTGGTTTCAATAAAAATCCAAAAGTCTGCATCGAGTGAGGACAAAAAGTGGTGATTTCCTGTCAATTGCAGATGATATCAAGAGTAGATGGGTGGAGCAGTTTGGTGAACTTCTCAAACAACCAACAAACAGTGTCTGAAACATCCTTGATGAAGTAGAGGGGTATCTAGCTTTTGAAGATCTTGGTAACCCTCAAGATCAAGAGCTATCAATCTCATCAGACTCAGAAAGTGCCCAGGGCCAGATGGGATTTTATCAGAGATACTTGCACACGGTTGGGACTCTCTGAACTCCTTTTTATTAACACTAATCTCATGTGGGAAACAGAAGACTTACCTTCTGATTCGATTGATGCCAACATCTGGATCCTTTTTAAGAAAGGAGATCGCAATGCAGGAACTACAGAGGCCTTTCTTTGCTCTGGGAAAAGTCTTTGCTGACATCCTACTCCAGCGGCTTCATCATCTGGCTGAGTCAGTCTACCCCCAATCTCAATCGGGATACACGATACATGGAAGTACTATCAGTGGTATTTTCACCCTGTGCCAGATTATGGAGAAGTGCAGCAACAGAATTTACACATTGCCTTTATTAATTTCACCACGGCATT
Organism: Neosilurus mollespiculum; assembly: GCA_030014195.1. Classification (NCBI taxonomy): domain Eukaryota; kingdom Metazoa; phylum Chordata; class Actinopteri; order Siluriformes; family Plotosidae; genus Neosilurus; species Neosilurus mollespiculum. The sequence goes on along the minus strand of JAQMYF010000010.1, from coordinate 17,015,751 downwards.
CGACCGTGTGACTCTCCTGAGAAGGATCAGACAGGTCACCATCAATTATCAATCTTGTGCGTACATCTGTATACAATTTCTTTACTATGTGGCAGAAATTGTATACAGATGTACGCACAAGATTGATAATTGATGGTGACCTGTCTGATCCTATTGAAAACAACAGCGGAGTAAAGCAGGGTTGCAAACTTACTCCTTGTCATGATCCCGAATATCTCACCACTAGGGGCGCTATTGTGTGTTTTTGTTTTACTGTTTTTTCCATGTGCTTCTCCAGGCTATGGGCGTGGTCTTGCAGCTTCCAATTATCTCCACACACCTGTTGCTTATCAAGAACCCTACTTATACGCCAGCTAAACTCTCCCCAGTGTTGGTTCGTTGACATTGTCACTACCTGTGATTCTGACTACACAAGCTCTGGGTTCTTGTGGATTACCTGTTCTGTCTTCTCAGAATTAGCAAAGTATCCAGCCTTCCAGTAGTATTAAACCTCCTTCTGCTTTTTCTTCGTATTTTTGTTTGCTTAGGAGCTTTTAATAAAAGTCCTCAGTTTTTTCACCCCAACTCTGCCTCTGTTGTCCTGCATTTGGGTCCTACTCAGCTTGTCTCCCTCATGACTCTCCTACTCTTTTTGGAATATATGCTGCTGTACTGCTCTTCCTCGCTTTCAAGAACGTTAGTCCGACCCATGGTATCAAGGTCTGCTTCAGATATGATGGTGATATATTCATGACAAAAACACTAACCTGTTATATAAGAGAATCTCAGTATGCAGACGATAATTCTCTTTTGTGCAATGATGCCACGTCACCTTAACTACTTCTGTCTTCTTATAATGACCTGTCACAGAAAATGGGTCTTCAGATCAACACTAAGAAAACAGAAACTATGAGTGTTGGTGAGCAGGCTGTTTTCTACATCAACAGTGTGAAAACAAATCAAAGTGGACCACTTCAAATATCCTGGCAGTTTCATCAGCAACGTCTGCAAGTCAGATAAAGAAATAACTGTGCACATCCAAGATACTTGATGTGCTATGGGCAGGCTCAGTAGGGAGTAGGGAACTAACAAGAGAAACCGAACTCAAAGTATACCATCGATTTGTCATCCTAGTCATGTTGTATGGAAGTGAGAATTGGAAATTATATCACCACCACAATAAAAATCTGAGAACCACTCAACAGCAGCATCTTAGATCAATTCTTAAGATCGTGTGGAATGATTACATTACAAATGAGGAAGTTCTTGATTGAGCAAAATCTGAAGATATTGAGATCAAACTGATGACACAGACTGTGATGGGTGGGGCATGTGATGCGCCTGTCAGATGATCACCCAGTCAAAGTACTGTTCCATGGGGAACTAGCTGAAGGGTCAAGAAAAATTGGTCGCCTCCTGCTTAGATATAAAGATACCATTAAGGACATTCTGAAACATGGTGATGCCCTGCTCACACGGAGCAACAAAGTAATGGAGAGACCTGAATGGTGTGCATGCCCTAACAACACTTCCAAGAAGATTGACTTCAAAAGGAAAGATGTGTTTTTTTACCCATAGTGGGCTCAAGGCATATAATAATAATAATAATAAGGACTGATGTGGATTATTCACCATGGTCTGCTGTCTTTACAAATAAGAATACCTCAGAATATTTCACAGATAAATGCTACAGTACTTAAAAACAATCCTTTATCAGTAACAAATGAAGTTTATAAACTAAACAGCTTGTTTAGACTAATAACAGGAAAACATGAACAATAAAAGCTGATTATATAAAGAAAATTAAAAGTTAAAAAAGGGATACAAGAATATCGAATGGAACAGAAGTTGGCCTGGATGGGTATCATATGAGCTTTATCACAGGAGGAGGAGTGTGAGGGTCTCACCACAAATAATAGAGAAGACGTGTGTTCTCCAACTTAATCTGAATAAGAGCCCTCCGACAGCCATGCAGCCGAGAGACCCATTAAAACTAGCCAGCCCTGTATATAAAGCATCCTGCTGCACTGCTACAGAAAGACCTGCAGAGAGAGAGAGAGGGGAACATAACAGTGACATGACAGTAATGATATATAAATAAATGATAGTAATGTTGACTGGAAATCATATTTCCAGTCAACATTACTATCATTTATTTATATATCATTACTGTCATGGAGGAAAAAGTCAAGAACAGGTAATTGTTTTAAACAAAGTTTTGTTACTTATTTTATCATTGCTTAATTTTGTTTATATTTTCTAATACAAGTGAGTTTGCACTCACACCTAGGGACATTTATGTACAACCGATTAGCCTAATGTGCAATGTGCATGTCTGTGAGGAAACCGATGTACCTGGAGGAATTCCACACAGAAACTCCCTTGCTGAGCCCAGGACTTGAACCCAGGACCTAACCACTACATCACCATGCCCCTCTTCCATAATGAGCATGCTTAATCAAAATGTTTGTTTACTGACAGATGCTGGGCTCATTGTATCAGACATGTACAAGACCAGAGGCATGATAAAGACATCTCCTTTACATGAGCAGCAAGTGTTCATTCATTTATTATTTAACTTTTTTATCTATCCATCTATCTTCAACACTAGTATTCTATTCCCAGTTCTTGTGGAGGGTACTGGGCTGGTTTTTGTGTATTAGGTATTGGTCTGTCATGGTATTGTCTTTGTCTGTACCAGTTGTTTGTTGCATTGTCCTGCAATGTCTGCTCATTGCAGGACAATGCCAACAATACAAACATTTTCATTTGGACAGTGGTGGCTCAGTGGTTAAGGCTCTGGATTACTAATCAGAAGGTTGATGGTTCAAGCCCCAGTATCACCACTGTTAGGTCCTTGAGCAAGGCCCGTCACCCTCAATTGCTCAGTTGTATGAATAACATATAAATGTAAGTCACTCTGGACATAGGGTTATAATTACACAAATAATTCCTTGACTTGGAGGAAGCACTAACTTAAGACACTGCAGGAGCCTTGGATGTACTGACTTTATTCGCAGCATTGCTAGAAGCACTTTTCTTAGCAACCGGCTTAAAATAATGAGTTATTTCAAATGTAGGTCAAACTATGAGCTGTTGATATTACCTCAGAATTCACAAAAAATGCAACATAGACACTTTTGATAGAGATCTGGTGAATAGTGCTCACTGCAAAAATGTCTCCTGGAGACTGAAGCATGTGTGCTATTCTTGCAATAATAAAAGTGTAGGTTGGCAAGTTTGGAGGTGGGCTATCAGCTGCCCACCTAATCAGATGCTATGAAACAGCGCCGGTGTGTTCTATACTATTTTACAATTGGCAGAGAAAAAAAAGGCAAAGTTTTCTTTACTTTTGTTTGGGTGGGCAAGAAGTATGCTTTGGTTGGCTCTGCCCACCTCTGCCCTTTGCTATCTCTGACCAAGCTCTTTTCATGAGATATTTCTCAATGTGTTTAATTCTATTGGATTCTTAGGTTTTTAATCCATGACAGTGTCTCAGAATGTCATTGTTGCATGTGAATTTCATGAAATGCACAGAAATAGACAAGGAAAGAAGTGGGAAGGAAGAAGGATTAGAAGTAACTGATAGAGAAAGAAAAAAGATGGAAGGAAGAAAGAAGAAAGTAAGGGAAAATGAACATATAGAAGGATGAAAGGTGGAAGAAAAAAGAACTGTCATGTGCCTCTCTCAGTTTTTTATGCTTTCATGTTTTTTTCTTTGACTCATTCAAAGCCCTTAATTACTGGGGAAATGCAGGGGCACAAATTCGAACAATATGCAACAATACAATCATTTATTCATGCATTCCTTTTCCAAGCGACTTAATCCTAATTAGGGCCGTGGGGAGGCTGGCACCCATCTCAGCCGACTCTGGGTGAGGGTGAGGCTGCAGGCACACCCTGAACATCTCACCAGACCATTGCAGGGCCAACACACATGCAACTATTCACACACACTCAGCTACACCTAGAGCCTTTTTGGCACAGCCAATTAGCGTATTGTGCATGTTTTTGAACTGTGGGAGGAAACCAGACTGCCCGTAGGAAACCCACGCAAGCATGGGGAGAACATGAGAACTTCTCACAGAAACGCCCTGAGCCCAGGAATCAGACCCCAGAGCTATAATTTAATGAATTAAATCTTAACAGAAAAGGTGACGTGACAAAAATGATGCCGCAAGCCATCCACTACATGGTACAGCGTCTCTTTTAAATACAAGTTATAGCTTCACTAAACAGAATAAATTGAAAAGTCTGTAGTCAGCTGGGTTTCCTGAGGCAAGTTCAAAGTCAACATACAAAACCGTACCTTTTATAACAACATTTAAAGATCTTAATAAACTAATTTTAAAAATAAAGCTTGTATAACAACAAAAATGGATGCAAACCTTGCATCATAATAATAATTAATAATAACAACTAATACCTATTATTTATTTGGAGTCTTTCTACTGAAAAAAGTAATGTGGACAAATGGAACGTTGCCCTCCACTCCCAAAAATGTGTGTGAGGAAGGGACATGTCTCCCGTTGCCCCTGAAACATGGCCCATGCTCTCGGTAGTCTTTTGTCATGTTTAAAAATGCACCTTTATTTAAAGGTTTTTCTACATTTGACTGCTGTAGTGCTTATTTCCTGGAGGAGGCACTATAGACCTGGGGATGATTTCCTCTTTCTGTATTATTTCCCATTGCTTGTGCTCAGTGTCTAAAATGGTTCCCTAGTCTCTACAGAGAGTGAACCGTGGGTATTCCTTTCTAACTCGAGTACAGTGTTTGGATACTGGTTTATGTGGGATTTCACAAGCGCAATAATAGTTTATACGGTGCTTTATATGTGACTGAAATACCAAAAATATATAACTAGTAAACTATACACCGATTGTATTATTTCATACACACAGAAGAACCTCAGGATCTCTCTCTCTCTCTCTCTCTCTCTCTCTCTCTCTCTCTCTCTCCTTCTGATCACCTCAACCATTTTTGTTTTTTTCCTTTTCTTTCTTGTACTCTTGCTTTTCCTAAGCTGCATCTTCTGAAGAGCAGTGAAGGTGTGAAGGGTGAGAGAATGTCTTCAGTAACCACGGTGTAACTTGTGAACATTCACACTACAGCTGTTTATAGCTAGATGTTACACCTGGGGTTTTTCTCTGCTCACTGTTAAAATGGAGAGTGTGATTGTGAATGTGCATTTTGCTAATCAGTGACACACACACACACACACACACACACACACACACACACAGATTCCGGTTTCCATAACTTCAGGGGACAATACATAGACTTACATTAATTTCCTGGAGATTTACTATAATCATAACCATAACCACTAATTGTCTAACCCTACATTAATCTTAAAATATCTTTGCCTTTAAATGTTCTGTTAGGATACAGGGACTTGCATTTTTGTCCCCATAAGAAGGACAAGCCCCCATAATATGATGACCACACACACACCAGACAGAACATCAACACATCTCTACAAAATGCCCAAATCCTCCGATATGCATACAAATGAAGCCTGTAGATGGAGCTCACTGTGTGTTTTCAGTAGCATGAATACCCAGATCATTTTTCTTCTTCTTTGCTTATGTACTTCTTGTAAACACCAGTGTGATTATTGTTTTGTTTTTAATTTTGCATGGAAGAACACTCTGTAGGCCTTTGGCCTCTCTCACCTTGGCCTTAATGACTAGTAACTATGGAAACTAAAATGTGAAAATGAGGTTTTGTAAGTTATGAGAATGAGCTCCGGTATCTTTGAGGTTTCTTGTTGTAAGATTATTTATGTGCTACTGAACCTTGACGCTTGAGAGACACACTGTTTGTTACAGTTTGCATCAATTTACTTTTCTGTGTTTGTTCATGATTTTGGTTGGAAGAAAATATCATGCAATAAATGAGGTGATATTTTTTGCTAGAAGACCATCAAGTGATTACATGATGGCAGAGCGACACACCCAATACTCTCTCCCTCTACCTACCTCATTATTTCATTCTTGCTTGCCCTTAGCAAACCTAAACACCCCCACCACCCACTCCCATCTGTCTGTACCCCCTCGTATCTTTACTGTGTTACTGCCACACCCGACTACAGGACTGCTGCAGCAACACTGACTCGTCTTTTCTTTGTCTTCTTTTCTTTCCATTTCTTTCTTTTTCTTTTCTTTTCCTTCCATTTCTTTTCTTTGACAAAACATGAAGTTAAATCAATGCAAATATTTAAATGTGGCAATGCTCCAGTGTGTAATCATGTTCTGTTGCAATCAGTGCTGTATTTTTACTGCCAAGATAACTCTGCACTCTGTTTTCACATAATTCATGCATGTCTGTAAATGGGACTGATCCTTTATGGATAGTGTTTATTCCTCTTCTCTGTATGGTTATTATACACACACCTTTAAAGCGGTTTATCTTGAAGGTCAGTGTGTATCATCTCGAAACTATGCCATATATCATAAACATGCAAGAAATAAACATAAAAAAGAGAAACATTGAGTTAATTTACAATATGTGAACTGTGTTGGGAATCACAGCTAAAGCTGTAAGGATAAATTCAACCATACTTCTGTAAAAGACGTGACTTACTTCCCTGTCCAAACAGATTAAGTTATGATGATATTAAGCAGTCAAGGTGGGTGATTTAATAATGCATGTCACCCGCCCATTTTTATCAAGGATACAGCATGATAAAATCTGTTTACATCCCTTGGAATTTATCATTCTGTTGCTTTTTACCCGGGTGCCTTAAATCATTATGTGAACTGCTCCCGAGACGCAAAGAGGCCTTCGTCATTCATAGGTGAAACTTTGACTTTGGGGACAAATGATCACCGCAACAATGTCTCCAGATTTCATTCTGTCCCTTAAGGAAATGACCTTTAAGAAGCTGCTGTTTAAATGACCTTTAAAGAGAGAGTTGTTTGGGTGTTTCATTACATTTTCTGCCTTTTTCATGAGTTTGAACATAAAGTTTAAGAAGGTTGGTTCAGTGGGTATGTTTCTTCCAACACGATATCCATGTTGATGGAAAACTCAGATGTGTTTGTCAATATGTCAAACAAAAATGTGACCTGTGCTGGCAAAATGAGTCGGAATGTGAACAGGCTAATTGTGAGCTAGATGTTAAAAATGTGAAAGAAAACAAAAAAGGTCCCTAAAAATACAGATTTATATGTTTATTTTTAAATGTATTTTGTATTTTTATTTTTTAAATAAATGTTTTTTTTAGATATGGGTTTTAACTTGATGTGGACCAAGTTTGATGTTGTTACCAGGAATTTTAAGACATGGGTGCTATGCGGTTTTATTTTGGAATGTTTGGAAAACTTTAACCTGCTTATTCTTAAAAAAAGACATGGTTGTTTTGGGCAACTGCAAATGGACGTAGCTCAGTTATTCTTTGTCCAATTCCCACAAGTCATACATCACTGTAAAAGTACACATCACCATGGCATTTATTTAAATGCAAACTTATGCAACATCACATTTATCTAACATTCATTTCCATCCAAAATCTGGTTTATATTTTACTGACAAAGATAAGGCCTGGCGAGCTGTCCAGGGTATACCCGGCTGAGATGGGCACTAGCCTCCCCATGACCCTAATTAGGATTAAGTGGTTCAGAAAATAAATAAATGAATGAATGAAAGATAAATCCCAAAGACTTTCAACAGGGTTAAGATTAGGACTCTGATATCAGTTCATGTGTGAAAATGATTCCTTATGATGCCCCAATTTTATATCCGTGCCATCAGAGAAGAAAAAATCCATCGATGTGATAACCAGGTCATCAGCTGACTTCTTGCTGCACAATGTTGCTGAGCCTCAACCTGACTAATTGAAGAAAACTATACTCGGTGAGAGGAAATTTTATTGATCTACAGTGACCTTTCAGGGCAGAGTACACACTGAACAGCTCGCCAGGCCATCGCAGGGCAGAAATATGCTGACGGCAATGGTCAGCAGTGGTTCTTTTACATGCCTCTCACCACAGACAGTGAGAGAAATGGCAGACCTTTGATAACCCAGTTTTTTGGCCTTTGACAACCCGCCGATAGTGGGGCTTGAACCCCCGACCTTGGGAGCAGTAATACATACACACACACACACACACACACACACACACACACACACACACAGTGTAGACAATAACAATGACTCACTGTGTTCCACATCACTTCCCATGCAAATGCTATGACTCATTCATCTCTGATTGTCTAATAGACTTAATGCCCTTTTCTCAATTTCTTTAATGTTTCTCTATTTATCTCTTATTCTGTCTCTACTTAAACCACTATACTGATTAATGCAAAAGTTCATGTAGTACATCACAATAGCAATGGTTGCAAAAAAAAAAAAAAAAAGCATCCCACATATGTCACATGAAGTCAGTCACCTAAATTCTACATTTGTGCCCTGATGCAGATTTATCTCCTTCGTATTTTCAGCATCACCATGGTGACTGGGTGTATGAGTAAGTTCATCTCTTTGTCCTGAAACTGCTTCTTGCACTGGAGTGTATTATATTTATTCTAAGCTTAGCACCTTTCAAACTGTCCAACATGGATTTGATTTGGAATTTCTTGAAATCTTCTTCTTCTTCTTCTTCCATTTTAAAATTATTTGTTTGTTTGTTTCTTTTTTTTTCTTTTTTTTTAACCTTTAAGGTGATCCTACCACATTTTATATAATCTCTGTTAAGTTAAGCAGCCTGTGTTCGACTTAGTTTCACACTGTTTCAAATGTTTATTACATCAGACACCTGTGTCATTACACAGCAATAGGGACAAAAAAGGCTTAAGATTATGTCCCTTGGTCCTTAGCTCAAACCAAACATTCAAAAGAGATCCAAAGCATGACTTTTAAAAGTACATCTATTCTTATTGCTATTTTAAGTCAAACAAACATTTGGGCTCAGAAGACCAACTATTTCATAGAAGAGAAGCCACAAAGTGTACATTGTGAGGCTTCCATATCATCATAATTTCTTGGCAGTGTTACAAGACTTTATACATAGAATTCATAATTATTTGATGTTATGACATTTGAATGCTATATTGCTATGAAGATTGTTTCCTCCCCTCCATTACTGTTACTGTCAGTTTATCATCCTTCTAAATCTGCTGCAAGCCTTTTGTCAGGATTTAATGAACCGTTCACAATGATCTCATCTCTCTGCCTTGCCATATTTTTGGGGACCTTAGCACCCATGTTGACACTAACTGCTCTTACACATCTTGAGTTCATCTCAGTGTCAGAATGTGTTAATTTAGTGCAACGTGAACTTTCCAAGTTACATTCATGGTTATTATGGAGGGTTAGGACAAAAGGTATAGATTAATAGATATCCATGAGTCCTGCTTGCACTCAACACTAATACTCTCTCTCTCTCTCTCTCTCTCTTTCTCTCTCTCTTGCTCTCTCTCTCTCTTGCTCTCTCTCTGTTTTTTGTTGAGGTACACATGCTAATTCTGAGATACCAGTGATCCTGATCCTTCTGGTCTCTGAATCCTGTCATCTGTCCTGCTATACTACTACTGGTCATCTTACACTCAGAAAGAGCACTCAGAAATTATAAAGATGACTTTCCACTGCTGGTGATATAATCTTTTTTAATAAAATTATTTAGGACTATAATTACAATTACAGCTATAAGATCACAAGCTAGACTTCATATTAAAATATAATGATGTTTCTGCTTCATGGTTTGTATTTTTATCTGGTTTGACCCAAATGAGGATGCGTTTCCCATTTGAGCATGGTTCCTCTAAAGCAGGGGTCACCAACCTTTTTGAAACTGAGGGCTACTTGATGGGTACTGAGTCATACGAAGGGCTACCAGTTTGATAGGCTCTCCTGAAATTACACATTTGCTCAGTTTTCCTTTA
>JAQMYF010000010.1:16987276-16992276 GCA_030014195.1 Neosilurus mollespiculum | reverse complement strand
ATTGGTCTGTCATGGACAGTAACGGAAAAGGCTACTTCAGGGCGATGACCACTCGCTTGTGTCTTTCCTCTCCAATCACACACTCTTCTGTTAATCTATTGTCCTGCATCCTGTTTTATGAAATATTTATTTCCACTGTGTGCTTCATACTGGGTTAGTGTGAATCTTGCTGTAATATGGGACACTTCTTAATGTAAGACACCTGTTAATTTATTATTATGTTTCATTAGAGTCAATTAAGCTAAAAATGTCCCACGGTAGGCCAATTCACCCTACTGTATTTAGATCAAACTGATAGAGTAACATAGTGTAACACTACAAAAGTGAACACCTGTTGACCTGTAACATATGTTATCATAGAGTTAAACTCAACTGTGCATTTTTACTTTTACATTTTAGGCCACGACTCTTATTGAAAATTGAATAGACTCCCTGAAGAGATTTATGACTGCTATCACTACTAGGGTATGTTGCTCTTTTTTTCTCTAGACAACAGAGTGTTTTCAGTGCAAGTCAGTTTGAACCTCTTGACACAAAACTGATGATAATAAGTAAATAATAATGTGAAAAGTTATACAGCATGCATTATTGATAATTATGTCAGCATTGTAGACTAATCAGGCAACTGAAGACGTTAAACATATCTTTACTGCTGGGGCAAATTTGCTTTTTGTACAAATACAGCACAGAACTCAGGTTAATTGTTTACAACCTTGAAGTCTACAAGACGTGGTCACTGGCACCTTACTGTAGTATAGTTTATATAATACATGGACCTAGACTTCAACTAGAGGTATTCAGATTTTCTCAGAATACTCAGAGGTATTTATGCTGAGAAATAGCATGGCACTCAGAGTTCAAGTTTACTCCACCAGGCAAAAGTGGATTATTATAACTTGGCATAGTTATAATGAAATGTCTCCCCCTAGTGGGTGTCAGATCAACTTTTTTGCCCTGTGTTAAAGATGGGAATTTGACAAGATTTTGGGATGTTTTTTTTTTTTTTCAAGATGATCACATACATGGACACCTCCAAAAATGTATGGTTCTTTACATGCTCAGGCCCCATCCCTCCACAAGGTCTGGGATTTCAGGAGTATATATAGCAGCCGATTCGGCTGTTAACTTTCAGGGGAAAAAATGAAAGTATATACATATACTATATTATGTGATAGTGAAGTATATACATATACTATATAGTATATGTATATACATATACTATTTGAAAGTATATATACTCCTGAAATCCCAAACGTTGTGGAGGAGTAGGGTCTGGACCTTGCAAGGTAAGTAGACTTATGTTGTAACCCAGGAATGATTGTGTTATGTAGAAACTTCTAAGATTACCATCACATTAGACATGTTTGGACAGGGAAGACAACATGGTGGAGTGTTGTTTCACACACACCTCTAAAAGGCAATATGCAAGTCACAGAAGAGGGTCAGTGGATAAATACAATTTTAAGTGGCAGCACAAGTCATTTTCTTGTTTCACTACCAACAGGGCATGATGATGTTCATCCCACCCCCACTTCCCTACCTACTTTTGTATTCATTAAAAAAAAAAAAAAACATCATGGGTAAAAATCTGTAGTGCTCTTCGTGTGTGTGTGTGTGTGTGTGTGTGTGTGTGTGTGTGTGTGTGTGTGTGTGTGTGTGTGTGTGTGCTTGTACTCGCTACATAGTGAGGACATTTTTAAAATAATTTTTAACCAGGACATTTTAACCAGGGTTGTTTAAGGGTTAAGTGTGTGTGTTTGTGGAGAGATGAGTCTGTCAGGTGACAGCTAGGTCACCTGCACTCTGTGTTTTTGACTAGTGATACTTTTATAATCAGATGGCAGATACATCAGATTCTCTCTCTCTCTCTCTCTCTCTCTCTCTCTCTCTCTCTCTCTCTCTTTCTCTCTTTCTCTCTTTGTGTTCCTCTCTTGGCTCTGTAGCAAGAGGACATGTTGTACATCTCTGTCTCTGTGATTGTGTGTGTGTGGGACGAGGGCGAGACAGAGAGGTGATAAATGAGTACTGGTGTTTTTAGGACAGGGTACACATTGATATTCTACTCTCAGCTTGAGTTTAATCAAGAGTCACTTGTATTCTTGGTCACTAAGGAGCATGAAGTCACAAACATGAATGAATACATACAAAGAGGTTTGTGTGTGAAAGGCTGAGTAAGTTAGAGAGAGCTGATGAGAACGTGGTTACAAAGAAATATGACATTTATTTAATTCATTCATTCATTCATTTTCTAAGCTGTTTAATCCTAATTAGGGTCACAGGGAGGCTGGCGCCCATCTCAGCTGACTCTGAGAAGGTGTGGTACACACTGAACAGCTCACCAGACCATTGCAGATCCAACACATACACAACCTTTCACACTTACACCTAGGGACAATTTGGAACAGCCAATTAGCCTACTGTGTACAACCTCAACTCAAAAAAAGTTATGGAAATGTTATGGACAGTATAGAAAATGTAAATAAAAAACAAAGTAGTGATTTATAAATTAACTTTGACTTGTATTCCATTGCCGACAGTATGAACTATTTACTATTTAATGTTTTGTCTGGTCAACTTCATTTCATTTGTAAATATACGTCCTTTCCTGTCATTCAGACCTGCAACACATTCCAAAAAAAGTGGAATTTCAATGTGTAAAGGACAAGGGCGCAAGCCTAAGCTGAATAACTGTGATCTCCGATCCCTCAGGCGGCACTGCATCTAGAATCATCATTTATCTATAAACGATGTAACCACATAGGCTCAGGACTACTTTGGCAAACCTTTGTCAAGTACTACAATACACAGGTACATCCACAAATGCCAGTTAAAACTTTACTGTGCCAAAAAAGAAGCCCTATGTTAACCATGTCCAGAAGCACCGTCGACTTCTCTGGGCTTGGAGGCGTCTGGGATGGACCATCACACGGTGGAAACGTGTACTGTGGTCAGACGAATCAGTATTTCAGGTCTTTTTTGGAATAAATGGATGCCGTGTGCTCTAGACCAAAGAAAAAAAGAATCATCCAGACTTTTACCGGCAACAAGTCCAAAAGCCAGGGTCTGTCATGGTATGGGGTTGTGTCAGCGCTGTTGGCAAAGGTAACTAACACTTCTGTGATGGCACCATTAATGCTGAAAAGTATATAGAGATTTTGGAGCAACATATGCTGCCTCCAAGAAGACTTCTTTTCCAGGGACACCCATGCATATTTCAACTAGACAATGCAAAACCACTTTGTGCACACATTACAAAGGTCTGCCTGTGGAAGAAGAGGGTGCGGGTGCTCAACTGGCCTGCCTGCAGTCCCAACGTGTCTCTAATAGAGAATGTGTGGACATCGATGCCAACGAAGACCCCATAATGTTGCCCACCTTAATACTTGTTTGCACAAAGAATGGGACAAAATAACACCTGAAACACTTCATCACTTGGTGTCTTCAGTCCCTAAACGTCTTTTAAGTGTTGTGAAATGGAATAGCAACATTACAACGTGGTAAATGTTTTACTCTTTCCACTTTTTTTGAAATATGCTACAAGAACCAACATTGCAGTAAGTGTTATTTTAAAGAAACAATAAAATTCATGAGGAACACATCAAATAAAGTGTTGTTGTACTGTTTTCAATGTAATACTGGTCAAAGATAATTTAACAAATTACTGTTTTCAGGTTTGATTTTAATTGAACATACCACCCCAACTTTTTCTGATTTAGGGTTGTATGTATTTGGACTGAGGGAGGAAACCGGAGTTCCAGGAGGAAACCCATGCAAGCACAGGGAGAGCATGCAGACTCCACACGAACACCCGAGCCTGGGACTCAAACCCAAGACATCTTGCTGTGAGTTGGACATGATAACCACTACACCACTGTGCTGCTCATGATTTTTATTTAAAAGTCCCAGTTAAATATTTTTTAAAAAGCCTTTATGTAACCAACAAAGATATTAACCAAAATTGTCCATTTATTATTGTGCGCTTTAATACTCCTGAGATGAATCCACAGAGAGTCCCATTGTTTGTGTATGTGTACAGAGGCATGTTGAACAGAAGCATTTTTCTGAAACACCACTTGTTTTTCTAAAACACACACACACACACACACCAGATTGCTTCCAGATCCACCTCCAATCTGGCTCAGGCATTACAACACACACTCATCTAAAACACCTGTTTCCTGTTTTCCCTCAATCACTAACATTTAAACAGCTCCGCCATAAACATTACATTTACATGACTGTGATTTTGCCATCCACAGTACTCTGAATGCATTTTTCAGATTGACTCTTGTGCTTAAACCTTATGCTCTTATTGTGTTTCGTCCAGTATCTCTCTCTTTGCCTGATTGTTTGACCAGTGCCTGTTTTTGACCATGATGCCAACTTGGACTTCAATAAAATGAAACTTGTGCTTACATTCATTTTCCTCTAAATCAGGACAAACATGCTTTAGCTTAGCTAAAATATTACTGTATATCATATATATAGTTTAACTAAATTTCAAATTGTGATTGATAGATTGGACCCACATCCTGAATAAACTTAGGATTTATTTAATTTCAATAGTTACTAAATGGATTTTGTGTTCAGTGGGAACCAGTGCAATGGTGGATGGAACATTAGACGTTCAGTAACAATATTAGATGCAGTGTTTTGTACAATCTGGTGCTGTTTTACTAAGAGTAAATTAATTTAATTGATTTATGTGCTGAGGCAAACAAAATTGTTTCATACAGAAGTAAATGACACTTTCTTTGTTCATACAGAACTGGCTAATAGCTGCTCAGTTACAATATCTACACACATACACACATATACCTGCAAACATCCACGAACACACTCATTACTGATGCACAGGCTCTGTGGCTGGTTGCCAATCTGCATGTGTCAGGATGTAATTAGCTGTCTGTTTATTGCTTTTGTAGAATCCTGGTAACATGAAACTTCCAAGTGTGTGTGTGTGTGTGTGTGTGTGTGTGTGTGTCAGAGAGAGAGAGAGA
>JAQMYF010000010.1:16971136-16987176 GCA_030014195.1 Neosilurus mollespiculum | reverse complement strand
GGGGTACACCCTGGACAGCTCGCCAGGCCATCGCAGGGCTATCAGTCACACAACCTGAATTATTATTATTATTATTATTATTATTATTATTATTATTATTATTAGCACTTCCACCTTTTAGCAGTAAGGTCCTGAGTTCAAATCCTGTGCTTGGTACCAGCATTTCTGAGTGGAGTTTTCTTGTTCTCCTCATGGATTTATTCCAGGTACACCTTTTTCCTCCCACAGTCCAAAGACACGCACACTAGGCTAATTGAATATTCTTAATTGCCCCTAGGTGTGAATGTGAGTGTGGCTATGTTGCCCTCCAATGGTCAGGTGAGCTGTTCAGGGTGTACAGAGTGTTTCACTAGCATTGATTTACAACAGGTTGAGAGTAAAAAGTCAATTAAGTACCTGGGCTTCGAGATTAACCTAATCTACTGAACCCGCATTTACACAAATTACAACCCTCGAATCTACAAAACGCTGAATATCTCAACCTGACAGCTTTTAAAAGATCGTAAAATGATAAAAGAAAAACTTTCACATTAATAAGTGTGTTCTTTTATTTCTTACCATTAGAAGCTTTGTGTAGCTGCCCACAAGCACTGAAACTAGTGATCACCACACGGGCCAAGAAGCGACAAAATGCAAGTGGCATAAGCAACATGTCACTATTCCATGTGAATACTAACATACAATCACGTTTTTTAAAGTCTGCTGTCAGTTTTGGGGGAATCACATGCTCCACAGTGTTAAACAACTCTTGATTTTGTTTATTCCAAAAACAGAAATGTATTTTCATCATGAGCACCAGATGCTCTAATATACAAATCTACTGAACGCACATGCATAAAAAAAATAATAAAAATAATAATGTGCAAACCTTTAATACTAACAGCAAGCGAGATGTTAAAAAAGTGACATGAGGGAAGTTGTTTTACAGGATGGGTACAACACTGTAGCTGCCGATTCCACACTGTGTCTTG
Organism: Neosilurus mollespiculum; assembly: GCA_030014195.1. NCBI lineage: Eukaryota > Metazoa > Chordata > Actinopteri > Siluriformes > Plotosidae > Neosilurus > Neosilurus mollespiculum. The sequence continues at coordinate 16,986,205 of JAQMYF010000010.1, read as the reverse complement.
TTTCGCTGCATTCGTATATACCCCCCCTCTCCCCACTTAGTGCCCCAACTGGAAAAACAGAGAAAGAAAGAGAGAGAAAAGAAAAGAAAGGGAGAGAGATTCAGCCTGTGATTTCATAATCAAGCCTTGGTACATTACCATGTTTCTAAGACTACAACATACAAAATATAGTGCAAGAGAACAAATGTGTGTGTGTGTGTGTGTGTGTGTGTGTGTGTGTGTGTGTGTGTGTGTGTGTGTGTGTGTGTGTGTGTGTGTGAGTGTGAGTCTGTCTGCCTTTAAAGGTTATTTAGATAGATGATCCAGGAAGCAGTCTGCAGTTTGATTACGGCTCACTACTTTTAGTGCTTTTCCAATTGAAACATTTCCTCTGCTCTACCGCTCTACCGCTAAATCTTATCAGAACTGACAAAGTAATCCTCCGCTGTTTGGTAGAAGATTTCTTAATCTTTTCCACTGTCACTTTACTTCCTCGCGTTCACCTGTAATGATTAGGGACAGCACAGTGACTCAGGTACACAGTGAGTGGATTGTGGTGGATGATTTGTGGTTATTGTTGAATAGTTGCTTGCAGGAAGTTGGATGATGGATGGATATGTTCATAGATGGAGGTAGAGATAAAAGTTTTTTAATATTTTCTTGGTGAAGTTATTGAGTGAAAATTAGATGGGATTGATGATAGGGATAGATATTGTGTGACTGGGGGTTGCACAGTGGTGTAATGGTCACCACATCCAATTTATAGCAAGTAGGATCTGGGGTCAAATCCCAGGCTCAGTGAGGACATTTCTCTGTGGAGTTTGCATAGCATCAGTGCTCACCGATCATTTTTCATTTAGATCTACCTTCATGCAAGCTTTATGTCCAATTAATATCTAAAATGCATCGTTTAGCTGATTAACTTCTTAAATAAATGAATAGATGGTCAGGGGTACATGATTATGGTTAAAGCCAAAGTCTTCAGGAAGGAAGATCTACAGGAACAGGGATGGTGACCACTGCTCTAGTGCAAATGGCGAAGTGTATATGGCCAAATGATAGGGTAGATGGTGGGTTGATATGTTCTGGCTTGCAAGGGATATATAAGACTGTCAATAGTGGGCAGTTGTGTAGGTAGTTTAGAGTAGATTCTGGGAGACTAGTAAAAATAAGGAAGAAGTCCGACTCAGGTTCTAGATGTCTATAAGGAAATGGTTTGTTGAGGTTTCTCTGGTAGAACTCATGTGCCCTGCATAAGTCTGACCTCAACCCCACTGAACACCTTTAAGATGAACTGTAATGCCAACTGTACCCCAGACATGCTCAACATCAGCGCTCAAACTCTCTACTCTGACTACTAATACTCTTGTCAATGAACAGGGATATGTTCCCATAGCAATAATCCTAAATTAAACGCAAAGTCTGATGCTTCAAAGGTGGAGCCGATATTAAAACAGGATTATTAACATATAATAGTTATAGTGTTCGAGTGTACACATAGTTTTGGCCCTAAGTGTGTATACAGTAGATAGTAACTGGTTGATGGAAATAGCTGTTGATAGTTAGACGGATAGAGGGTGGCTTGCACTGAGGATGTGTGTGAGTGAGTGTGTGTTTGTTGGGGGGGTGTGAGTGAGTGAGACAATCAGACATGTATGTCTCTTAGTCGTGAACTAATAATTCTTTGGTAATATCTTATAGATGACCAAAGAGAACAGAAGTGTTTAGCTCAGCTGAATGAGGAGGAAGAGTAAAAGAAATTGATCCACAGGGGGGGAGAGAGAGAGAGAGAGAGAGAGAGAGAGAGACTTGTGCAGAGAATTAATTTTAGCAGTTGGATGTGTCAACAAGAAAGAACTCTTTGGAGATAACTCTCTCGCTTCCCCCTCTCTCACTTCACACACACACACACACACACACACACTTCACAGATACACTTTATCTGGTGATCTCATTACAGCACATACAGTATTACAGCCTGTGTGTGTGTGTGTGTGTGTGTGTGTGTGTGTGTGTGTGTGTGTGTGTGTGTGTTATCTCTGCAGGCTCTCTTAGTCATGCCGAGAACAGGCATCTGCCATGCTGCACATTGCTAATGGTTCTCCTGGGCAATGGCAATGTTTGTGCATGCCAGTGTGTATGTTTGTTTGCCAGGGTGTGTATGGATATGTGTGTGGGTGTGTTCTACACCCCTGAGAGATCACATAGCAGAACAGCATAGTAATTTGACCATGGAGCACGGGGTACTAGTTTATAAGTGAAATATAAGAAATAAACTTTCTGTCTTTCACACACTCCATCCTTCTCCATCCTTCCTCTTTCACTTACTTCCCTCCCTACATCACCATGACAACCAGGGACATATGAGCGTTTATTAGAATTGCATCTTGTCTTTACAGCATGGTGTGAAATTGATCATAAATTCCTGTATCTTTATTTGCTCTAGCTTTAAAAAAAAAAAAAAAAAAAAAAAAAAAAAAAAAAAAAAGCAACAAAAACACACACACACACACACACACACTTGGGACTTTCATCTTACTAGAACGGCATCACTATAAGAAGGAAATTTATATTATGTTGATTGATGAAGTTAACATGGAGGCACAGGAGTGATGCACAAAGCACAAAGCTTTTTAGGGTTTGGGTTTGGTGTTTCACAGCCGGTGACGAAATGAAGTAACGATAACCAGAGAACCTTCAGTGATTAACAGCTTAGCATTGACATAAATTCACAGGTAACATGTCACCAACCAAACAGGAACACAAAGAGATTATAAATCAAGGCACTAATATGAACTAATAAGAAACAAGTGAGTCCATTTAACAACCTTGGCAACAGAGTAACAAGAACAGGAAGCTGTGACCATATAAGGCCTGTGAAGATTAAAATAGCACAGGGATGGCGTATATAGTATGAATCAGAGTGCATGTGACAGTATGAAATACTTGCTGGGTCTTACTTTAATCAACTGCCTGCATACATACTGTACATTCATTCACATCTAGCAGCAATATATTGTAGCTACTTCCTCTAACAGCATGTCTTTATGTGGTAGGAGGAAACCAAATAACTCCAAAGAAGCCTGTATGCAACAAGGAAGTCGGTTTGAACTCTACACATACAGTAGCCTGAGCTCAAAATTAAAACTGAGACTGTGTAGCTGTGAGGTAGCATGCTAACCCCATCGTACCACCAGTTCTCTTCTCCAGTTCTCTGAAGTATGAGTCTTCACCATGCAGAAAATGGAAAATAAAATTCTCATTCAATTCTCTTGGCAACTGTAGAAATATGTCAGTAAATGTGAAATATTAATATGTAGTAATTATGTTATTTTGGGTAAGGCGGCATGGTGGGATAGTGCAGAGGTCCACAACCCTGGTCCTGGGGCACCCCCTGTCCTGCATATTTTAGTGTTTTCCCTTCTCGGTCACACCCTTTTCAAGTCATAAAGAGCTCTTAATCGGCTACTCAGTTAAAACAGGTGTCTTGGGAAGAAATAAAGCACTAAAATGTGTAAGGCATTGGGTTCTCCAGGATCAAGGATGGGAACCCCTGGCATTGTGGATAGTGCTCAGCCTCACAGCAAAAAGGTCCTGACTATGAGCCCAGTGCTCAGCAAGGCCATTTCTATATGGAGTTTGCATATTCTCCCCGTGTTTGTGTGGGTTCCTTCTGGGAAAAGTTCAGTGTGGAGTTCTACAAAAGTGCACAGTGCTCTGGATGAACATTTATAGAGGCAATAGCTATGGCTGCCATTGTTATTGATATGACATCATTTGCCTTCGAGTGAACAACAGTCCCAGAGAAGCAGAGAAAATGGCCACCTAACACACAGCTAAGACACATGCTGTAATAAAGTCTCGTTATTACAACTGTGCACTGGTGGTTGTCAGTCCTTGAGGAGCTTTGCATGGCACCCTGTGGTGCTTTACCCAGTGTAACACATGCAGTGTTGTGAGCCATCTTGGTGTGGTGTGTTCTCTTAAGGCTTGCATGGGTTCCCTCCAAAGACTTTTTAGGTCAGCTGATTACTATAAATTGCCAAAGCATGTAAACGTGTGTGTGAATGGTTGTTCATCTTAGATTGCCTGTGTTAGCCTGATATGATCAGTGTGTACCTCACCTCTCACCTGAAGTCAGCTGGGATTGCCTCCAATTTCCCCTATGACCCTGGCAGATAAGTGATGTACATAATGGAGGGTGGAAGGCTGTGGATAATGGTGGTCGTTTTTAGCACTGTTGCATCATAGCTAGAAGCTTCTGGGTCCAAACCATGTGACAGGGACCTTTTTGTATAGAGATTGCATGCTTTCTTGCATCATCTGGCTTCTCGAGATGGGAGCCCATGGGTGTAAGTGTCTGGGTATAGGGTTTTCTTTTCAGGCATGAAGAAGTGTTTTTCCCCTTTTATCCTTTTTGTCTGGTTCCTTATCTCAACTCACAGGATTCCTCTGTTCCATCCTAAGGTTTAATCATCTCCTGTCTTCTTTTTATTCAGTTTATGCTTTACTATCAAGGCGGTTATCAGCCTGCCCTGAATTCAAAGTAGTCAAACGTCTCTCTGTCTTTCCTTGGCATCTTACATTCTTTCTCTCTCTTTTCTCTCCTTATCTTTTCTCTCAGAATCATTTAACCTTTTTGTTGTCTCATCCCAGCTTCCAACCGATGTAGTGCTTACTGATATTTTTGTTTTTCTCCATCTGTTTTTACCTCCCTCATTCTTCTGTCTTTCATTCCCTCCTCATCTCCAGCCCAGATATTCCCTCCATCTGCTGGGGGATCATCCATTTTTTTTATTAGATATTCCCCCCTCCTCTTTTTCTTTCTCAGCTCAGCACTGGTCTCATAGTCCATAATTTAATTTGCCTCCCTGCACACTCTTTATTCTCCCTCACATCTCTTTCTTCTCTCATTCAAAGATTCTAGTTCATATTCCTTCATGATTCTCTTCAATTACCTTTTTTGTTTCCTCTCATGCCACACCCTAGTGCTTTATCATTTATATATCCAGTCCCTCTCTCTCTCTCTCTCTCTCTCTCTCTCTGTATCACATGCTTGTTATTATGTACTGTGTTACACCCCAAGAGAAAGGCCATGGCTCTACTGGCCATGCTGTAAAATATGGCTTCCTCTAAATTGCATTTTGATGCCCATACCATAAAAATCTGTCTCGCTTCCACTCTCTATTTCTCCCCCCTCTTTATTGGTCAATAGGTTATTCTCCATGGCCTTTGTCTGCAGCACAAATGAGTTCTTGACACAAATATTTATAAAACTCAACAGTATTGCTATAAAATTCTAACACCTCATACAAACATGTCCTAGAAGAGGACGATGCATTTTCTACCACTAAAATAAGTATTAAAAACTGGCTTCTAAAATACTACCAGGGCCTCGATCAGGTTACATTTCTCTCCCTATTTTTATGCTCTATAATAGGATGTACACAATTGAAATCTCTGCATCCCTGTTGGTTTCTGGGTGAAAAATACACAAACAGATTCCACTTGCAAAAGCTGCTAAGTCAAGTTTTGTTACAAGTTTTGTTAGCCTCTTTTTCAGGCACCTGCGCATGTCCCACTGGTAGCTCCAACTTTCAAAACCTGCTAACTCATGCTATTAATTGTAGCAGAAGAAGTAAAACTCTGCCAGATAATTTCTATACCTATAAAAAAATCAGATTTTTCTTAAAAACTGACCAAGTTGACTTAGTAGGTTTTGCAAGTAGACTTCTCAAATGGATTTCTCTGTTTATGTAATAGTGTTAATATGTTAGCATGTAGACTATTGACATAAAAGCTGTAACACTCAGCTACACATCAAACAATAAGACATTCTGAACCCAAAACGCATCAAAACCCTAAACACTGCTTATTACCTCCACCAAGGAGTTTATGTTTATGGTTGGGTTTGAGTGTTTCTTAGCGGGATTATGCAAAACATCATCTTCATGAAGTTTCTACCAAGTGCAAAGCTTTGGACAAGGAACACTCCATTAGATTTTGGACAAGTTCTGTGTCTAGGATTTTTTTACAGATTGTTTAATATTTTGAGATATGATGATTTTGCAGACCCATCAAGAAACGCAGGGGCAGTAGTGGCTTAATCAGTTAAGGCGCTGGGTTACTGATCTGAAGGTCAGTGGTTCAGTCCCCACTATCACCACTGTTTGGCCCTTGATCAAGGCCCTTAACCCTCTGGATAAGAGTGTCTGACAAATGCTGTAGATGTAAGTGCTGTGTACTTTCTCTTATTATAAGCTTAGTGGAGGTTTGCACTCCCCAAGTGATCTTTTCTCTGAGACCTTCCCTGTCCACACAGAGAGTACTTGTGTCATTGTATGGTAGAATAATGAATATCCAGTGACACGTTCTTAGGTGACTGTCTGAGTCTCTGATGACTGACTGTCTGACATTCTTAGGTATGAAATATGGTCCACACTCCACTATGTCATGTAAATTCATGAATTCTTCACTGTATCCTCACCTTTTTCAACTTTTCACTTTTTGTAAAATATGCCAGGACTGCAACTCAGCTCATGGCCTCTTTAGAATAATACTGTACAGTACCTCATTACTTAAAAAGTTAAAAAAAAAAAAAAAAAAACCTTTTCAGCAGATTTCAATATAATCTTTTTTTTATATTTTATATACACCACTGCTATTAAACACATTCTTGGAGCTGTGTGAGCTGCATGTCTGCTGTGCTCCTCCCTGGTAAATGCTCATTAATATTTCAGTTGATGGTGCGGAACTTTAAATAAAACAAAGGGGTGGGGGATACATTTGGCTGTGTGAGTGTATATGTGTTGATGTTGTTCTGTGATTGCACATGCACAACTTCATTCACACGAAGACCTTAAGGGGTTCGAACAAGGATAAAACAGTATGAGTTAGAGGGGTGATATAGAGAGTGAAAAATAGATAGATAGATAGATAGATAGATAGATAGATAGATAGATAGATAGATAGATAGATAGATAGATAGATAGATAAGTTTCTCTTTACATTTTTACACTATTATGCAACATATCTGTTTAGCTGAGTTTAACTCAAATTAACTCAAGTTGTATTTGTATAGGTGGAAGGGAGGTGTAGTGGTTAGAGTTCAGGGTGTACCCAACTTTCGCAAAGTTGGCTAAGATAGGCTCCAGTCTTTCATGCAACCCTAATAGGATTTAGCAGCTAGGCAAATGAGTGAGTGAGTGAATCTATTTTATGATGTTTGAGCAAATATTTGATTTGTGGTGTATGTTAAAAGTACGAAGGTGATCAGTGGTTAAAGGAAAAATATATCAGGTACTAAGAAACTGAATGATCCAGTAACCCCTGGCCCTAATATGGTTATGTGGTTTGGCATATAAATGAATGTATTTGTATAGCTATATGATGTAATATGTATAATAATTGTCATAGAGCAGCTTTACATAGTAAACAAACTTGGTTAAGAAATTAAACTTATGACACCGAACATTTCTATATAAATCCTATTTGTCCCTAATGAGCAAGTCTGAGGCAACAGTGGCAAAGAAAACTTCCCCACGTGACATGAGGAAGAAACCCTGAGAGGAACCAGACCCAAAAGGAAAACACATTCTCACCTGGGTGCCACCAGCTAAAAATACAACCATGTAGCAGGAATCATTCTGTAACCAGGAGGAGAACTAATATGTTGCCTATCAACAAGTAACCAATCAGGACAAACAGTTGTGCCTTCGTGCCTGTCAGTCATGTTGCTTTTGAATTCAGAAAGCAACCTCTCTTGTAATAACACTGAACTTATTTCTAGTCTAGGCAGTACAGGGGTAGGCTTTGTCAGCAAAACAGTAAAAAGAGGACCGGTATGTGTTTCGGTTTTTTTTCAAAACAAATGCTGCAGTGTGTAGCTTCACTGTGCTAACTTGAAATAGGCGTCCACGCAGGAAGCGATGACTGACAAGCAAACATGCAAAATTTTGAGTGATTACCAATCAGAGCTTAAGGATAGCGTTGTCTGACAGATGGCACCAAACACTGAGCTCCCCAAAATATTTTGCATAGGGAAACAACAAACATGATTTTAATGATCTTACCTACATCAACAGTGAAGAGCTGCTCATTATTTTCCATGTGCTTTACAGGCGCACATAGAAATTTTACAAGGATAATATCCAGAAATGCAATGTTTTGGTCCATTTTTCTGAAACATGAGTATGTATTTATATACATTTAACTCTTCTCGGTAAATGATGCACAAGAGTCTCTGTTCAGTACATGCCACACAATAATATTTATGAAAAATAAGCTAATATAATCTAAAATAATATAAGCTATTGATAACATATGCTATTTATTAGTAATTAACCTAGTTAATCCTTGCAGATCTACACTTCCTGTAGGGAACTAACTGTTCGCTGCTCATGGTTTCACTCAGAAACATTTGGAAGTGGGAAACATATGAAAGGGCTGCCTAGGCAACAAAGCAGCCACAAGCGTGCTTCGATTTTGTTGCAAGCTGATTCGTTTATCGCTCATATCACTTGTTGCTTATGAATAAAATAATCAGGAGACACAGTGTCTTTTTCTGAACTTGCCATTTTATATTAAGGTACATGTACATTACAGGCTGCCATTGTAAAGCTCTCCCCAAGCAGAACTGAATACATACATGGACATACTCACATACATCCACTCTCGCACACTCACACACATGTAGACAGAAGGTTCCCATACAAACAGGTTTCTTTAGATCATGCAGTCCATCGTTCATAAAGGTTGGCCTAATTTAGGCTACCTCCACATAGCTGAAATATGAGATATGGCTGGCCACTTTACCTTACAAAAACACAGGCAAAATACCCTGAACCAAAATTTAAAAAAATGAAGTACAAAAAAGAGAATAAATCTGTGAAAAGAGAATGCAATCTGATGAAATAAAATACCTTTACAAAATTTAAGGTTCATCCACATATATTTACATACATATTCAGAGTAAATGTTGTATTTTATTTTATTTTTCCGTACATTGATACTGATATTGAGCAGGGAACAGTGATAGAGACATGACATTTGGAACTGCACAATGTGGTGACCAATTAGATATTGTATGAAGTATGAAGAGAAGCATCACTGCGTGTCACAGATTTGTCTTTGGAATCATTGATTGGTGGATACAGTTGGCTCCCCCCCCCCCTTTGGATGAAGCCCCATCTTAATTTCATAGCCAACAGATGACATCGCACATAACAAGTCCCCCTAACCCCTGAAGTCCCTCATCAATTCCTGTGTATCCTGACAGTTCTTGAGCTTTTATCATGGCTCATGAGCTAGTCTTCAGCCAGTGCATGCCACTTGGCAATCTGCCGCCGTGGATGATCACAGATCTCGCGCCAGTGCTCACCAGCAGTGCCTGGAGAGGACGTACCAAGGAGGAGGCGGCCGATGACTGGTGTGCGTGCCGTCCTATCGGAATCCAGAAGCAGAAGCTCCACGCTGGTGTCCTGCAAGCCCTCCTCTGAAGGCACGTCAAAGACAAAGAGCTCGTTGAAGACGGGGTTGGGTGTGCACTTCTTTACATGAGTTTTCTTCTTGCATACACGTTTCTTGCCCTGGTACAGATTCACTTTCACGTAGGGGTCTAGAAAGAGAAAAGAAGAGAGTGAGGGGAAAAGAGGTTGGTTGGGTCTTACAAGCCAGAGATCGATTGCTGGGTCTATGAAGAGAAAGTACTGAGTGCTGTGATGCGTTGCTTTCTTTGACCCCCAACATTCACTTTATTAGCTTTTGTGGTCTAAAGCAGGAGGAGGAGCCCTAACAGTTGCTTAATATGCCAATTTATCCAGGATTTGAGATACACACAGTGATTAGATTTTGGATATATTTTATCTCTTTACAAATGTAGAACTATACCTCCTGGTGATAAGCAATTTAAAATGTATTGTACTATTAGACACTGCTCTAATAAATCTAACTGATCTAGATATCTGCTTATATGCACAGCCATATGCTGACAAACATCTTTGATTTCTCTGTGAAAATCTCTACAACTATCATTCCTACTATTTCACTCACCTGAGGGTCCATTGTGGTCCGTCTTGGGCAGATGGCGAGCCTTAAGTACCACAACAGTGAGGGTGCTGGTGGTCGACTGATAACATAGAGACAGTAGCAGCTCTCCCCTTCCTGCACTCCTCTATCAAGAAAAGAGGTGAAGAGAAATACCATACATTCATATTCAATCCACAACACCTTTCCAGACATCTTTCCCTTTTTCTGTTTGTGTTCACAACCATTTTAGGCTATTTGGTGCTGCGAACAGATGACAAAACTCCTATTAGAACATCTCATAGTGCCTTACTTTACAATACAGCAATCCAAATACAACGTGACCCAGCATCTCCTTCAGTTTTCTTTACACTGGTATACAATATAATAAACGCTGGCTCTATTCAAAACATACAAAGTGGGAATCCGGTGACATATTTCCATGGCAACCAACAGCAGGGGTGCTTTTGCTGCTGTGGCAATAAGTCCAGATGTGTGTTGACCTCTGTGGGTGATTACAGTTTTTGAGGTGTTTTCACCAGCGGAGGATTTTGACTTCTCCTGTTGCTTCACATGAAGTTCATTATCCATGCATGGTGGTGAAATCATGACATTTTTCTGGTAGTGAGCCGGCCATGAAAATCAGCATTATTTAAGTCAGTAGCTAACCGAGTGGAAGGACAGACCATCAGTCCATAAATCATCCAGCAGTAAAAAAGAAAATCATTCATCCATCACCTAAAAAAACCTGTTGTCTAATTTCTTGGATTGTTTATGTACTGAGAAGAGATGGTACACCCCTGAGCTAACATTGCTAAATAAACCACAATCCCACAATTCCCTATATTTGAAAGAATTTTTAAATGTCTACAACAACCAGACTCTGAACATGTTATGGATGATTCATCCATTATCCATACCGCTTATTCATCAGCGTCATGGGGATGATGGAGGTGGGGTACACCCCAAACCCTTCACTAATCCACTGCCAGGACAAAATGGATTATTCATTTAAAATGTTTATTGTGATTTTTGCAAATATTCCTAGGGAAACGATTAATTGTATAAGACTTATCATTTCTTCTATTGCAGTTATGATTCATTATTTAGAGCTTGTGCTACAGTGGTTTATCTTCTTCCTCAATATAGGGGATATACAAGCCTCTTCACTGATCTCCCCCTCCCCCAACATGAACCGTTAAGTGTCTTTGGGCTCATGGGTGTGTCTGTAGCCCATGCCATCCAGGCTCTTAGTATTGAGCTATTCTAATAGTGCATTACTGAATAGAGGAAATAGGAGATCAGATAGACACTCGTCTGCTTTTTCCATCCATATCAGGCACCATGACAGATGCAGAAACTATCAAATTCCTCTTGTTTACTCACAAATGAGATTGCTGTACAAATGTATTTACTCTTCAATGATCAGTAATAAAATGTTATTGTAAGCGTTTTTATAAGCTCATACACTTTTCTAATTGTAGCTAATGAATACTGTTAATAATAATTTAACATAGAATGACCATAGGCCTTACCCTCACATTCCTCTTGATGATGTCACGGCTCATTATGACCCTCCCCTCGGCAAGGTCAACATCAGCCAATGGAACAAGGGTTTCTCCAATCACCTCATCACGGGAAAATCGGTCAAAGCTAAGCACCATGAAGTGCAAAGCCAGTTGAGGAACACGAGCATATGGAATGCCGTAAAAGCTGAAGGTCTCATCAAAAGCTGGATCCAGGGTCTTCCGGAGCACCCGCGTCTTTACCTTGTGCTTCTTTTCAGGGAGCAGAGTGAGCTTGATGTATGGGTCAGAGGTTAGGGACTGCTCATCAGTAGCAGAAAGGCCATGCGCCTCCTTGATATGCACAACAAAAGCCTTCTTCTCAAAATTGTACTCGAGTGAGAAAGAGAGTGTGCCTACGCCACTGTCCTTGTCCTGGGTCTTGTCCAAAGCTGGGGTGGGCGTCTGACTGGAGACATTACTCTCTGAGGTTTCTTCCTCCTGGTATCCCCCCTGTCTGAAGGCAGGCTGTGGAGTAGGAATGTCCAAATCTTTGGGAACGGCCACAGGTGGTACAAATGTGAAGTTCCCATTTAGGTCTCGTTTTTCCAGGTCGAGGTGAAGTGCTGGGCGTCCGCTTGTGGGACTTGGGCTTGCCTTTCCCTGCATTGGATCTGGTATCTTTTCTCCAGCAAACTTTTTCTTGCCATTTAAGCTCTCGGGGTAAATATCCACACCCTTGAGCATGTGGACAAATTTGTATGGTGGGGTCTTGTTGGTGCTCTTGTTGGTCTTGCGCTGGCAGCAAATCCATGTGAAGGCAGAAACACTGAAGACAAGACCAAATACGCTGACTACGGCCACAGTCATTGGGACCTCGGCTGGGGGGAGACAAGACAGCACAGGTGCATCAATATCAGCTAATTTATCTCATGTCAGCCTAAAGGTACCCATTCACCAGTGAATAACCTATGTGTTTTAGCTTCCATTATCAGTTAATTTTGGCTGAATACAAAGGTTTCCTGACAAAAAAAAACAGCTTACATGCTTGGTATGCCTTATGTGTTTTTCACGTGTTTTGCTTAGGCTTTGTGTATGTTTACGGTAGCAATAACAAGAAAACATGACCAGAGGAAATATCTTGCCCATGCATGATAACTTAGCAGTGCATCATTGATACTTTAAAAGTGGCAAAGTAACAGAAGATGACATATGAAGGGTTGAGAACCAGAGTGGTCTAAACAACAGAAACCTGTTTTGGAGAAAAATGACATGAAAGTTTTTGCCCATGTTCATGATATGATTCAAGGTCATAAGGAAGATAAAGTGACTATTCTGGCACACATAGACCACATCTGTCAAAATATGACCGTATCTCATTTTTCAGCTTTTGTGGGTTAGACTACTGTGTATTATTTCGAGAGAAATAAAAAAGATGGCAAATATTATCATCAGGGGTCACCATATTGTCCCATATTGTCAAACTTGCAATGACTTGAAGAATGTGAGCAAGATATAAACCAGTAATAATATTTATTTATTGAACATTAATTTGCTTTGATTTATTAACTTTATTGAAACACAAATTGAACTTGCTCCGTAAAAGATGTATATGAATATTAGTGCTCACTTGAAACTGATTACATCTTTTTATTTCCGTCTGTTTTAATATACAAATGCATTCAGTATGAACAGTTTTACTGCCTCAAAGTCAGCAGATAAATACAGGCATCGTGACTGACGTAATAGAGCATGACTCAGAAAAACCATAACACTCCGAGAATAACACTCACTTCATACCTAGACAGAAAGCTCTCCAGAGAGATTTATTCTGTTTGTCAATTATAGACTGCATGGATAAAGCCCACTCTAGTGAACATACTGTAGGGCGGGGAGCCTCGGTATTAATTACACAGGGGTGAGTCGATAATAATAGTGGTCTAGAAATTTCCTACTGCATGGTGGGTGTCTCTCCCAGTGGAATTTCACACATATACACACACACACACACACACACAGAGAGAGAGAGAGAGAGAGAGAGAGAGAGAGAGAGAGAGAGAGAGAAATTCCTATCTGGTAGGACATTTATACAACACAAATATACGAATAAAATACCTTCCACACACACGTGCAAATATTAATCCAAATTCAGTTATTGTTCTCTGCCATTAGCTAATCTCTAGCAATTACGTCATTATCTCCTTATAGCCATCCCAAGCAGCGTTTTCACAGGTTCACCAGATGAACATCTCCCCGCACCCTGTGATTAACCTACAGTTCCATTTAAATTAGGAGGAAAAGAACTTCTCTTTGTTTCCCAGCCTGTGGTTTAGCTTTAAATTTACTCAGCATGGATAATGAACACATCTCTCTATCATCCTTGAGTCTGACTACAGGCTACTCACCAACATGCCCGTCTTCCGCGCTTACAGGAGCCATGGTGTGGCTGTCCAAGGTGCTGAAACGGCCGGTTATCTGTCTAACGCGGCCAGATGGAAATGAGCCGCGCCTTAAGTTCTTTATGGAAAAAAAACCCGACTGTAAGATTTGGAAGATCTGGAAGATCTGGAAGATGCTGTCTGTGCTGAGGACCGATTCACACACCCGACTCTCTCTCTCTCTCTCTCTCTCTCTCTCTCTCTCTCTCTCCGTGTGCGTGTGTCTCAGCTGAATTGAGCTCTGACGCAGTTCTGACGAAAATTGGTCCTGAAATCACCGCCCTCTGCACAAGGCCAGTCAATCATAAAGATTGCACGAGGTTTTAAAGGGTGTGTGTGTGTGTGTGTGTGTGTGTGTGTGTGTGTGTGTGTGTGTGACGATGTTTGATAAATTAGGGGTATAATAATATTCTCTAAATAAAATAAACATTCCTGAAATCTTTGGATCGAGTCTTTGGATCGGTTTTTATGTTGCATAATCATCATAATCAGTAATTAATTATTATGAATGATTAGTATTTCATATTTAGCAAAGTGTTGTGATGTTTAATTTAGGATAAAATTAAGGTATTATGCATTATCATAAATTTGTTTATTTCATGTTTTTATTCATTCATTTGCCGAACAACTATGGGTTGCAGAGAGGATGAAGCCATCTGAAGATGTCAGCCGACTCTGGGCGCTGGGCAAAGGTGGAGTACAACCTAAACAGCTTGTCAGTCCATCACAAGTATATGGTAATGTATATATTACTGGATATGTACACACTCATTACGTATCCCAGTTGAGTATAGAACATAAGACAACTTCATATCACATTAGTGATTCTTGCATTTGTACAGTATTTGATGAACACATCTAATAATGAGGCAGTGATAGGTCAGTGGCTTACTGATCAGGAGGTTGGAGGTTCAAGTCCCAGTACCATGAATCTGCCACTGTCGGGCCAACCCTGGGCAGCTCGCAGAAACACGCTGATGGAAACCCAATGAGCTTCTCTTTATGAACAACAGCAATGGTTATTTTTCATGGCTCTCACCACAGATAGAGACGTGGCTAGCCTTTGATGAGCTGCACTGGGGGGGGCAGCAGTGACAACTTGGTGATAGTGGGGATTGAACCCC
>JAQMYF010000010.1:16928243-16943109 GCA_030014195.1 Neosilurus mollespiculum | reverse complement strand
TTTACTATATATATATATATATATATATATATATATATATATAGTAAAGTACATAAAATAAACAATACATGTAATTATTGTTGCTTTTGTTTTTTTAGGCCACAGAACACAAATCATTTACAGTTAACATGTAGGCCTATAGGGTGGCACGGTGGCGCAATGGTTAACACATCCTTCTCTCAGCAAGAAAGCCTGAGTTCGATTCCTGGGCTCGGGGCGTTTCTGTGTGGAGTGTGCATGTTCTTCCCTTGCTTGTGTGGGTTTCCACTGGGTTTTCTCTGGGGTTTCCTCCCACAGTAAAAAAACATGCACTTCTGGCTGTTCCAAATTGCCCCTGTGCATGAGTGTGAATGGTTGGTGTTCAGTGTGTAACCTGCTCTCGCCCAGAGTCAGCTGAGATGGGCACCAGCCTCCCTGTGACCCTAATTAGGATTAAGCAGCTTAGAAAATGAATGAATGAATGAATGTAGGCCTACATATGAAGAGTTTGAGTTCAAAAACAGATAAGTCCAATTGTTTTAATTTTGAGGAAAAACTATTAAAGTAGCTTTACAAAAAAAAAAAAAAAACTTTTTCCAGTTGCTTTAAAATAAAGCTATTGAAAAAGCTGTTTTTTCATAATTTAAACGATTGGACTTATCTGTTTTTAGACTCAAGCTCTTCATTTGTAACATTTTGTCATTATATTACATAAAGTAAGTTTAATTTATTGACCTTATCCCTGTGGTTGTTTTAGGCTATTTACCCTCAGACTATATTAATTTACTAAAAGAAACACATGAAAGTGATTGACAGATTATTTAAAACAGTTAAACTGTGGACATCTGGTTTCTGTGGATTATACTTGCCATAGAAATGGCCACATATGCAGCTGTCTAGATTGTTTTTTTTTTTTTTTAATACAAAATTAAAACAGGGAAAATAATACAGTTGGTTTGCTAGAGCATAGGTTATTTTTATCACATCATGCACATATACTGTTTTTCCCATGTGGCCCACATTTACCTCTGTGTGTGTGTGTGTGTGTGTGTGTGTGTGTGTGTGTGTGTGTGTGTGTGTGTGTGTGAATATCAAACTTTAGTATGAAAGGATTTTTTGAATCTCTCCAGTAAACAATACTATTAAAATAAAGTATTCCAAGGAGCTGTGTTTTATATTTTCTAGGCTGGCTGAGACCTGGCGTAACACTTGGCATGGAAAGTGTTTATGTGTTCTTGTCATCTTGCTGGAGTACAGATTTGAAAATTGGCCAGACCTTCCCGATACTGCACAGCAGGCTCCTCCACAGTTTATTCATATACAGACTTTAGTGTTCTTATGTGATTCTTTCTTTCTTTCTTTCTGTTCTAAGAAGGACTAAAACAACTGTATCCTGTTCTGGTGAATCACAAGTTCTGGTGGGGATCTCACGTAGGTTGTAATGTCAGAATTTGTCACTAACATCATGAATCCATGAATCTAACTTGCCTTGTGTCACCTCAGACTGGTTGTTCAGTGGCCTTCCTCTAGCTGAATTCCAATCCCAAAAACCACATTTGAGTTGTGGTCAAACGTATAA
The DNA here is from genome assembly GCA_030014195.1 of Neosilurus mollespiculum. NCBI lineage: Eukaryota > Metazoa > Chordata > Actinopteri > Siluriformes > Plotosidae > Neosilurus > Neosilurus mollespiculum. Next base: position 16,941,551 of record JAQMYF010000010.1, on the reverse strand, counting down.
TTCACAGATGTTAAAGTGTACCTAAAAAATCTGCATGAGCTTCATGATGCAACTGTATCAACAGCGACCTGAATCTCAAAGGGTTTTTCCCAGCATCATGTGGAATTCTTGCTATGAGGCTGTAAAAGAAGGCCCTACACCGTTCAGTGATGTACATGGTTTAATTGTGTATTTTTTAAAGGAAATCCTGTTTATTAACTGTGATAATAAATAATGTTTAAACTTTAGATTAGGGATGAAATTAAATATCCAAATCAGTGAAGAAATGTCACAAATGACCAGCATGTCATTAAAATACTACTGCAGCGAGTTCCTTCATAAGTGAACAAATGCCAACATCAGACAATATGAAAACTCGAAATGTGTCCCAACATGCTACTCAGTGTACAATAGTAGAAATTCATCCTACATCACTGTAGACCTTCTGCCTAACTCTCTAATAAGGGGTAAGAATTATTTAATCATGGATAAGATAGATCTATTTCAAAACCTTTACAAAGTTAAAAGTACATTTTACTCAGTAACCGTATTATTAATACTGTATCCCCCTATGTTTTCACAGGCTGCCCACCGCTGCTGCCACAGGAGACAGTTGTTGTTATCACTCTAGCAGTGCCGGTTCTTTATGAATTTTTTTTTAAATTCCTGTTGAATGGTCCCTATGGCAAGCCATACCAGTCTATCGAAACATGGTGATACTGTGTGTGCTGTTCACCACACCAGGATACACCTAGTGTTCTGTGACAAGAATGCATTTCTATTTATTATTATTATTATTATTATTATTATTATTATTCATTATATCATCATCATCATTATCATCATCATTGTTGTCATCATCATCATAATCATTATTCATTAATTCATTTTCTAATCCGCTTAATCCTAATAAGGGTTGCGGGAAGGCTGGTGCCCGTCTCAGCTGACGTTAGCCGCAGGTGGGGTACACCCTGAACAGCTCGCCAGGCCATCACAGGGCCAACACACACACACACACACACACACACACTCAACCATTCACTCTGGGAGGAAACCAGAGTACCCAGAGGAAACCCACGCAAGCACAGGGAGGACATGCAAACTATTATTATTATTATTATTATCATTCTTTTTAATATTATCATTATTATTGTTATTAATATTATTATTATTATTATTATTATTATTTTATATTATTATTGTTATTATTATTATTAATTAATATTATTATTATCATTATTATTATTTTATATTATTATTATTAATATTATTATTATCATTATCATTATTATTATTATTATTTTTATTATTATCATTATTCATCATCATTATCATCATCATCATCATCATTATTATTTTATATTATTATTATCATTATTATTATTATTATTAATATTATTATTGTTTAATATTATTATTATTGTTGTTGTGGTTGTTGTTGTTGTTGTAGTTGTTGTTATTAATATTATTATTGTTGTTGTTGTGGTTGTTGTTGTTGTTGTGGTTGTTGTTGTTGTTATTAATATTATTATTGTTATTGTTGTGGTTGTTGTTGTGGTTGTAGTTGTTGTTATTAATATTGTTGTTGTTGTTGTTGTTGTTGTTGTTGATGATGATGATGATATTGTTATTATTGTTGGGAATATAAAACCCATTTTGAAAGGTTTTCCTGGATGACCAGCCTAGGAAACGTGGCAGTGAAGTGCACTCCATGGCTCTGTCCCCATCTCCCCACACAGCAGCCTCTCCCAGAGGTCATAATTCTCCCCACACAGCAGCCTCTCCCAGAGGTGGCGTCGTTTACTCTTGAGCGCAGCAGTAGGCGGACTGTGAAATCCACCCAACTTTTAGCAGTGTGGGGTTTTTTTCTGCACTGTCTGAAGACACTATGCAGCGGGAACGCTTGTTAAAAGTGTTAGTTGTCGGGGATCTGGGTGTCGGGAAGACGGCGATCATCAACCGATACGTTCATCAGACCTTCTCTCACCATTACCGAGCCACCATCGGAGTGGACTTCGCGCTCAAAGTGCTGCACTGGGACCCGGGCACCGTCATCCGCCTCCAGCTGTGGGACATCGCCGGTAAGCACCACATCTGGATCCGCTGATCTAGAGCACGCGATACAGCTGTGGAAGTGTTGAGTCAAAGCGCTCATCTGAGCATATTTTGCAGTATTTTAAAGCTGTCTGATCTTTTATTATTATATATAAAAGTTGATATACTCAGGATAGACTACAGTGTACAGTAAACACACGTGGGATAGACTAACAGTGCATCTGTTTATTTTTCATATAGGGTTATTTAATTATTCTTGCATGATCACACATTCACATAATACTGAAAAAGATTTTACCGTAAGGAAATCTACAAGGATTTAAGATTAAAATGGTTTTACTGGCTCGTCTTAACCCATACAATAGAATTTTATTTTAAGGGATCAGTGCTGGGGCATGGGGGTTCAGTGATTAGCACTAATTCCTCACGGCATCAAGATTTGGGGTTCAGATCATGGGTAGGAACCACACTGGTTTCTTCTCACAGCCCAAAGTCATGCACATTAGGCCGCATTGCCCATGAATATTGAATGAGACTGTGAATGGTTGTTTGTGACTGAGTTAGCCCTGCAGTAGACTAGTGACCTGTCTGGTGTGTACCCCTCCCCGCTCCAGCTTCCCCCACTACCCTGACAGATAAGCGGTACAGATAATGGTTACATGGATGGATGGATCATTGCTAATTCTAAGTTTGCACAATATATTGGTTGTCTCTGGTAATCTGTTCATGTTATTGCTTCACCCTGAGGCTAATTCTGATTCTGAAAAGCTGCATAAGAATGCAGTTTAATGTCAGCTAGCAGATATTTTATTGATTGTTGTGATTATCCAAAGTCTGAAAGGTCCAACACCACAGATTGTAATCAGAGACACTCCGGTGGACTTTATACTTGATTTGATCAATCACAGAATTGAAACAGAACAATTTGGGCCAAGCACAAAGTTTTCATTATAAGGCATTAGCATTAATCAGGGCGGCATGACGGTATAGTGATTAGCATGTCCGCCTCACAGCAAGAAGGTGGCTCGGGTGTTTCTATGTGCAGTTTACATGTTCTCCCTGTGCTTGTGTGGGTTTTCTCAGGGTACACCGGTTTCCTCCCACAATATAAAGACATGCACATTAGGCTAACTGGCTGTTCCAAATTGACCCTAGATGTGAGTGTGAATGGTTGTGTGTGTGTGTTGCCCTTCAATGGTCTGACGAGCTGTTCAGGGTGTACCCTGCCTTCACCCAGTGTGGACTGAATCAGGCACCCGCCTTCCCACAACCCTAGTTTTGATTAAGCGGTTCAGCAAATGAGTATGTATTTGTTTATGTATTTACAGTCTGGCAATATGCATTACATTCTCAGATGTAAAGGTACCATCTGTACTTTGTGTACTTTTCCTTGTTATTAGAGTGGTATATCTTTTGTACCCTTTTTAGATTACTTTTTTTTTAAAGGCTCATTAGTGGTCCGTGAAGTTCAATTAAATACTGTAAATAAAATTCCAGCGGAATTAATACAGTATGTCAAAAAAAAAATCTATATAAAGTACAAAAGATGTTCCCTTGATGACATCACAGCAGTGATTTTAGTACCTTTATTTCTGAGAGTGTACTCTCTTACTTTGGAAATCTTTTTCACACCTTCTTCCCATTTTGATGTCTAAAGCCGTTCTTAAAGATATAAGCTCTCCCAACAGTCTATATCAACTATAAAGCACCTACCTAACGCACTTACCTATTTGCCTTTGCCTTTGCTAATCTTATTACACAAACACACCCAAGGAATGTGTTCTTTAAACACTATTTGTCATATCTGATGAATGAGTGCATGTGCACGTGTGTGTGCAGAGAATAAATGTCTTTCTGTCCATGCCCAAGATGCTGAGATGGAAGTCGCGTGGTGTTTTCAGCTGGTTTCATTCCTCAATTAGTATCATGTGAGGAAAATAATTGCTTACAACACTGAAACACACCGATATACAAGAAAACAGTCATCCAAAGCACAGATAGCAACTAAGGCTGTTTAACACGATTACAGTAATCAGATAGCACAGGTTTCAAACATCTGATCTTATGACCATTACAGTGTAGTGCATTTCTGGCACTCTAACTCATATTTGCTATGCTTTCCAGGACAGGAGCGATATGGTAACATGACTCGTGTGTACTACCGTGAAGCAGTAGGAGCACTGGTGATCTTCGACATGACCCGAGCCTCCACTTTCCAAGCTGTACTTAAATGGAAAGGTGACCTGGATGCTAAAGTGGCCCTCTGTAATGGTCGCCCAGTGCCAGCTGTACTGTTGGCGAATAAGTGTGACCAGCAAAAGCATGGCCTGTGTGCCAAACTACCCAGGCTAGACAGTTTTTCTAAAGAACAAGGATTTGTAGACTGGTATGAGACATCAGCCAAGGTAAGCAGCTGTGTCAGGGTCACTATTTATGTCATTCATTCATTCATTCATTCATTCATTCGTCTTCATCCGCTTGTTCCTGGGATGGGTCGCGGGGGCATCAGCCTAAGCAGTGAGGTCCAGACATCCCTCTCCCCAGCCACTTCCTCCAGTTCGTCCGGGGGGACGCCAAGGCGTTCCCAGACCAACCGAGAGACGTAGTCCCTCCAGTGTGTTCTGGGTTGGCACCGAGGTCTCTTCCTGGTTGGACATGCCCGAAACACCACACCAGGGAGGCATTCAGAAGGCATTCTAATCAGATGCCCGAACTACATCAGCTGGCTCCTCGAAGGAGCAGCAGTTCTACTCTGAGCTCCTCCCGGATGACAGAACTTCTCATCCTATCTCTAAGGGAGAGCCCCGCCACCCTGCGAAGGGAGCTCATTTCAGCCGCTTGTATTCGCGATCTTGTTCTTTCAATCACTACCCAAAGCTCGTGACCATAGGTGACCATAGGTCACTGTTTATGTATTTTTACATATTCCCACTTCATCCATGTGGGTTTTCTCCAGGTCCTCCGAATTCCACTTATCTCCTTAATACCCACCAGTAGGTGGATTGGCCACACTAATGAAAATGAAATATGCGTGGGCTGTCATCCCATACAGGGTGTAATGTTCCTGTCATATGTGCAGTGTGGCTGGAATATTCCAGAAAGTTTGAAACGATTCAGCTGGACACAAAGTCTTCAGTGGGAGAAATGATTCATCATTCATTTAAGTGATTGATGTCAGTGATAAAAGTGATAAAATGTTTCTCATTAAAAACTCAGGGTCCAAATAAACTGATTTAAACATTCTGGGATTTTCTTACCTGGATCACTGTACATGTATCATGACATTGCTGGGATAGACTTCAGAGTATGACAAGGGTAATGCCTGTCTGAAGTGCTTCCTGTAGATGAATGAATGAATGAATGACACAAATATTGTAACTCCCCTTATTATTTAACAATTACCAACAAATTCACCAATTACAACCAGAATTGTTTTTAATTTCTATTTGAAACTCAAGAATAAATCTGAAAGGTGGATTGACGGGTGGGTGGAAGGACAGATGGATGTGTGGGTGGACTGATGAGTGGTGGATGAATGGATAATGGATGGATGGATAAAAATGGGTGGGTGGGTGGACAAATGGGTATTGGATGGAGGGTTGGATGGATGCATAATGACTGGGTGAATGAATAGATGGAAGGATGGCTGGGTGGATCGATGGCTGGGTGAAGGACAGATGAATAGGTGGGAGGATAGATGGGTGGTGGATGAATATATAATGGATGATTAATGGATGGATAGGTTGTGGATGGATGCATTTGTGGTGGACGGATGGATGGATAGATAGAAGGATAGATGACTAGATGGATGGATAGATGGATGGATGTGTGGATGGATGCATAATAATTGGGTGGATGGAAGGATGGATGGATGCATAGTGATTGGTTGAATGGATAGATGGATGGATTGATAAGTGGAATAAAGAGAGAACAGTGAGAATTTAATTGTATCAGTTTGGTACAATGCTGTTATCTATTTCTTCTTCACGTGTCAATAATGCATCAATGATTAAACCCCATCAATCAATCATTTGGGTTAAACCACCTCAGTCTTTTATTTACAAAACTACTGTATGGAACACAAATACAGACTCTGCTATCTAGTCAGTTTTGCTCTCCCTTGACTTGTGACTGACTGTAAAACTTGTTCTGCTCTCTCTCTCTCTCTCTCTCTCTCTCTCTCTCTTTCAGGATAATACAAACATTGACAAAGCCATCATGCGCCTGGTTGAGCACATCATGGCAGATGATGAGAAACCTGCAGTGAACTCAGACCCAAGTCGAGTGATTCTGCCTACATCTGACAACAACCGCCATGAACGCCAGCAATCCAGCTGTTCAGCCTGTTCCAAACTGGACATGCCTCCCAAAGAGCACGAGCATTTCTAGCAGCAGAGAAAAGAGACATATGTAAATGATGGAAGGGGAGACAGAATTAAATGCTAATGCTGATTATGAATATTATTATATAGACCAGCAGTTCTTGTTTATACATTTAGCTCACCTTCACTATAAAAGTGATGATTGTTTCACTTTTCGAGCAGCACAGTGGAATAGCAGTTAAATGTAGTGAAATATTTACAAAGAGGAACTTGTTTTTAGATCATACAGTTTCTAGTTTTGCTGAACTGAGCAACACAACAGGACTGTTGCGGAAACTGAGGGCAACCTATTAACACCTCTGTCGAAAAACAAATGTCGTCAGTAGAAAATGCTTCCTAAAGCACAGCTAATACTGTTACAGGGCAGCTATGTGGGCAAATGAAATAGAAAAATTATAATATTATTAGTAATATAAATAATATAATAATATTTATAAAATGATAATATAATGATAATGTTTTTATAATAATTGAATTAACTATTGATTGACGAATTGTTTACATAGGCCCCTAATCTCACAGGCTTTCCATATTTCGGGGTCAACATTTTTACACTGGAACAAAAACATTTGAAGTCAGTTTAGTATTGAATTAGCACACTATAACTGTCAACCATAAAATAAATATACACTAATATCTTCACTAACACAAACATGCATTTGCTTAATCCTATTGGCATTGTGGAGAGGCTGGAGACTATCTCAGCCGACTCTGGAAAAAGGCGGGGTACACCCTGAACAGCTTGCCAGACCATCATAGGGCTAAAACACACAACCATTCACACTCACATCTAGGGGCAACTTGTAATTTAGCCAGTTAGCCTAATGTGCATGTCTCTGGACTGTGGGAGGAAACCAGGATACCCTGAGAAAACCCACACAAGCACAGGAAGAACATGCAAACTTCACACAGAAACACCCCCGCCGAGCTCAGGACTTAAACCCAGGACCTTCTTGTTGTGAGGTAGACATGCTATCCACTACGCCACCGTGCTGTCAAACTGAGGCAACAGCCACATCTGGACAAACCACTTGTTACTGAGATCAATTTCCATAGCAATGCCAAAATCTCCTTTGTTACTTTGGAAATAGACATTATTCCGAATTCTGTGTGACTCCTTCCTTTGTAAACATCAGAAAATAGCCCAAGCGTGACAAACGACTACTGATACTGCATGGGGTGCTTCATCAGACTAAACAAGAGGAGAAAGATCAAAGCAGTGAAGAAATAGTAATGTTGATCATTTTTATACAGTTACTGAGGTAAACAGACAGGTATATCTCCTTAGGGATCCTTTCAATGATGTCAAACATTTATAATATTATTAGGAGCCTCTCAGTGCCAAAAACAAGCACTTTATATTGACTCAGTTGTTTGCCCTATAGAGTTAGAGTGTATAATTATTTTGCGGTTAGGGTTATAGCATTCTAACATCATACTGGGCTGTTTAAGCCCTTGATAAAAAGTTGGACTCAAAAAGATGGGAGAATGGGGCAAGTTAAAAAATCCAAAAGCTTTCATTTAATGGAAACACTTCAATACATGCGCTATAATGTGTGAAATTCAGGTTTTAAAGGGAATAAGTGCTCATATTCAACAACAACAACAACAACAACAACAACAAAAGAACCCCAGAGGGAGCAAGATGCGCCCGTTTGATACACAGTACTGCACTATTTCTGGAATCCAAATATTCAATGGTAACACATGAAAGGTCATAGTGACCTTGACCTTTGACCTTTTCACCTCATTTTAAAAAGGGTTCTGTGTCAACTGTGTCACAAATCTGAGCATTTGTGTTCAAGTTATTTTCTGGAAACCTTGATTGTCCACATCGCCTGCCCAACCGCCCGTACAGCATGATAACATAATACGTCCCGTTTTCAAGCAGGCGTGTAAAACTTGTAATGTGGATACATAATGAATGGTTAAAAGGGCCCATTTTCTCACTGGGCAAATTAAATAAACATGAAATGCAGTGTTGTCTCTGGAAATAAAATTAGTTCAGAAATAATGTCCTTCTGAAACCACTTGCTTACTCCACTTGCTTAAACCACTTGTACACTCTCCAGTCAATCCCTCCTTCACTGGGTGAACTGATCTCCGACTTTTCCACTTTCTATGACTCACTGTTGCACTGCCAAAATATCACACATGTGAAAGTTTGTTTCTCTGGTCACACAGTCTTCTTATTAGTGTTATCCATTCATTTTTTCATTTTCTGAGCCACTTAATCTTAATTAGGGTAGAGGAGAGGCTGGTGCCCATCTCAGCTGACTCTGGGCAAGGGCAGAATACACACTGGACAGATCACCAGGCCATCACAGAGCAGAAACATGCTGACCACAACCCAATGGCCTACTCTTTACGAACGACTGCAATGGTTCTTTTACATGCCCCTCACCAAAGTCAGTGAGAGACATGGCTGGCTATTTATAACCCAGTTAGCTGCACCGGGGGTACAGCAGTGACAACCAACTGTTAGCGGGGCTTTAACCCATGACCTTCGGATCAGTAAGCCAGTACCCTACTACCGGGCCACCACTGCCCTCCCCTTATTATTGTTATTGTAGACAGACACAGAACCAAATCAAGATGTAAAACAGGTGAATAAGATACTAAGCTTGTGAGCACCAAAATAAACTGATAATGGAAAATAAAACACATCAGTCATTCACTAGTGAATGTGCGCCATTAATGTAATAGTTAGGGGTTGAATACAAATGTGGTTTCCCACCTGGACCTCTAAAATGGTTTCCATTATATATTTTATATTTTTATAATGTTTACTTGTGAAATTCTCCAGACTGTGTGTGTGTGTGTGTGTGTGTTTATGAGATACAGTAGGCAGGTGTGTGCATGCTGTTTAAATCTGTCCCAAGCTGTTAATGCTGCATATCTGAATGTTAAAGCTGCATACTGAAGTGTTAATGGTGTTATAACCCATATGTCTCTGTGCACTGTGTAACTAATTATCACTGGCAAACACTATCCCTCCTCTTTGCCCTCCATAATGTTAAGATTGTCGCAGATGTTCCCAGCACTAAAAATACCTCAGGGATGGAATAATAAGTGTTTTTTGAGAAGTATCTTTCTGTCTGTTGAATATGTACTGTAACATTTCCCCTGTATTTCAACAGCGGGTCTATTCGGGGCCTAATTGTAATTTGGAATTGTTTCGTGTAAATGGCCCAATTCCGCCTGTCCGATTGCAGTGTTTTGTGTGAACTGAAAATAGACAAGCATCTGTTTCAATGACCTTTCAGCGCCATTTCCTCAGTTGACATAATGGCATCATTTGCATCACCAAATAAAGCCGGGGGAAAGTCATTTATTCAGTATGTCAAACGTCTATGGCTCATTGAGATTCGTATAGCCTTATGAATGAATAATTATCTGATACTGATTTGTCTATCAGTTGAAATTATGAGGCTGTTGGAAGGCTCAGTTTTTTGAGCTGCTCATGTTCATTTGAGACATATTTATAGATGGTTAACCATAGCCCTAAATATCCATTAAAGCAATTCTTTGATGCAGCGGCATGGTAGCATAGAGATTAGCATGTATGCCACACGGCATGAAGTTCTATGTTCGAGTCCTGGGCTCGAGTGTTTGTGTGTGGTGTTTGCATGTTCTCCCTGTGTTTGTGTGGGTTTTCTCTGGGTACTCCAGTTTCTTCCTAAGTCCAAAGACATGCACACTGGGATAACTGGCTGTTCCAAATTGCCCCTAGGTGTGAGAGTGAATGTGATTAGTTGTACGTGTGTGTGTGTGTGTGTGTGTGTTCAACTGTTCAAGGTGCACCCCACCTCCACCCCGGCTCCAGCCTCCCTGTGACCCTAGTAGGAGTAAGGGGTTCGGCAAATGAGCAAGAATTCATTCATGGAAAAAAAGTTGTTTTTGTTTTGTTTTTGCCTTTTGCAAATGTTTGGTCTCTGGATCTCTTTTCAATTTCAAACATTTCAGTCCAAACCTCATTTATCTAAACACCGTGGACCGTTATGTTTACTCTTCCCTCACTTTAACATCCCTAAAGAATGAACTGCATATTCCACATGTTTAATTACTTGCACTCTGCTGGTCCTGGAAATAAATGCTTACAGTTGCCTCTTCGTAGAACTGACACAATCGTACAGTGCAAAGAAAGCTAGGCTAATGATGAAATGTGTATATTGTGCTCAGTTAGCAATATCTTATTGGCACGCTTTATTGATTCATGTGGATTGTGCTTTAAACTCTTTCCATTGTTTAATCAAGGGATAGAATTGTTTCGGCATGATAAAAATAATATAAAAAGCACTGATTTGATCCGATTTAATGTTGCCTCAAAGGTTAGATTAGCATCGCCTCCACTCAGGAAGAAACCATTACTTGTCTGGCTTCCTTTTACAGTTAATTGCTCAAGATCATTAAATGGACTCTGGATTTTATGAAAGGAAAACCATCTGGTCTACATTCATCCACATTCCATTGAAAAGACTGAGCCAGTACTCATTATTTAAGATTCTAACCCGGACATGATTTTTTAACTTTTGACTTTTTTTTTAACTTCTGCTTCTTCTTTGCTGAATACTCCTTTAAATTAATTCACACATGGTATTATATTTTACCAAAAACTAATTTTGCATAATTTTCCCACAAAAATGTCAGTCAAGATGTATACGTGATCAAGGAATGCCTTTTTTGTTTAGTTTAGTTTCTCACTGGAGCCTGTGGGATAACCATGACTGTGAATAAGAAACTATATTTGTTGGATTTAATTTAAGTAATGTCGTTTAAAATGTGCCCATTTTTCCTCCAGTACTTTCCATCAGTTATGAGCAGGATCTTATATACAGATGTGATATATGGGTGAGAGGCACGATACACCCTGAACAGGTCTCCAATCTAGTGCAAGGTTTGCTTTAGTACATGTTTTGTTTTAAAAAACAAATAAACAAAAACTACAACAACATTAACCATTAAACCTCCAAAGACGTCAAAATATATTATTTGGTTAGCGAGGTTGTAGTTGAGGTTGGCTTTAGGCATAGCATTAATTATCTATATAAATAAATCTGGGGGGCAGTGGTGGCTGGTGGTAGGGTGCTGGCTTACTGATCTGAAGGTTGGGGGTTCAAGCCCCACTATCACCAAGTTGTTACTGCTGTCCCCCCAGTGCAGCTAACTGGGTTATCAAAGGCCAGCCATATCTCTCACTGTCTGTGGTGTAAAGAGTAGGCCATTGGGTTGCCGTCAGCAAGTTTCTGCCCTGCGATGGCCTGGCGAGCTGTCCAGGGTGCACTCTGCTCTCTCCTAGAGTCAGCTGGGATTGGCGCCAGCCTCCCCGTGACCCTAATTAGGATTAAGTGGTTCAGAAAATGAATAAATGAATGGATAAATCTGGGATTTGATGCATCATCAACTAATCCTTCCATCCATCTACCCATCCATGTGTCTGTTCATCCATCTATTCATCAATCTACCCATCCTTTGAACAATTATCTTAAAGGTGTGTGTGTGTGTGTGTGTGTGTGTGTGTGTGTGTGTGTGTTAGCGCTAAAGGTATGTGGTGTTTACTTTTGATTTTCATTTTGTTTTCTATGGAGCTCTACGTCAGTCTGAAATGGTAGCAGTGAGAGACCATTTTCATTTTATTATTTTTCTCACCTTTATCCAAAGCAAAGAACAAGTTCAATGTAATACAGTGTGAGCAGAAGCTGGACGTTTGATTGAAAAAGGCTTTGCTTCAAGGTCCACTAGTGGCTCTTTGGCATGCTTCCCAACACAAGCACAGAATGTTAACTGCTGAGCCTCTGCAGCCCACAGGCTTGATTGCAGTTAATACATCAGCCTGTCTTGATGCATTGTATCACTTTGACCAAAAGCAATTCCACTTATGAGTCCAGGTATTTATTTTTTTTATGTATTTATTTGTTTGTTTGGGTTTTTTTGCTTATTTATTTATCTGTTCACAAGCAGAAGTGTTTCAGTTTTTTGTCTTGGAGGTAACAGTGCCTATGTTGTTGATGCTGTTAAAAAAATACAATCATATCTGACCCTGAAATGTTCATTTCTATGTGTATAAAGCATATTAAAAGTACTAATCATGTGGCAGTGGCATTTTATTTTTTTGCAGATTTTGCAGCGTGAGTACCAAACCAGATATCTGGGATTTCATCTTCTTGTTTGATTGACACTGAATTCTGGTAAGGCAAATTATAGCCTGCTGCAACCGTTGCCATGGAAATAGTTCAATCTATTTTCCTCTAGATGGAGCTGCTCTATTATCATTGTGCAGTAGAGCGTGGTCTATGGAGGCAGAGCCACTACAGTACAGTTGTGCTTTTGTAGATTATCCTAACCTCTTTCTTACACTCGGAGGACAAATGCATGTTTTTATTATTAATTTTTTTTTTTACCTTTATTTAACCAGGTGAGCCTGATTGAGATTACAAGATCTCTTTTTCAAGGAAGCCCTGGCCAAAATGGCAGAAGCACCATTTATATATCATATTATACCATTACGGGAGGAAAGTAAGGTCACCGACTACCATATCATGTTCTTTTCAAAATAAAATAAATTCAAATAAATTCCAGAAATTGGCTTAAATATAAAAGTATTCTTCTTTGTTATAGCCAGATGCATTCACATCTAGAGGCAAATTGGAATAGCCGAGTAGCCTAATGTGCATGTCTCTGGACTGTGGGAGGAAACTGGAGCACCCAGAGGAAATTGATGGAAGCACTGGGAGAACGTGCAAGCTCCACACAGAAACATCCTTGCCAACCCCCGGGGCTCAAACCCAGTGTTTTCTTGCTGTGAGGAAAGCATGCTAATTACTACACCATCGTGCCCCCAAGTTTAAATGTGTCCATTGTCCTGGCTTAATCTAGACAGAACAGTGTGTAT
>JAQMYF010000010.1:16896369-16908119 GCA_030014195.1 Neosilurus mollespiculum | reverse complement strand
GTGTGTGTGTGTGTGTGTGTGTGTGTGTGTGTGTGTGTGTGTGTGTGTGTGTGTGTGTGTGTGTGTGTGTGTCTGTAAGGAAGAACCTAGCTGTGTTTGAGTATCTAGAGAACCTCGATGTTTTGTGTGCATGTCTGTGCAGTCCTATCATGTCATATTGTATCTGAAGACGGTTGTCTCAGTGAAACTGAGCTGCTGAATTATTGACGTGAGTGTCTGGATATGTGAGATACAACTGAACATGTCGCATTTTTTTTTGTCTCCCCCCCATCTTTCTTTCAGACCTGATCCACTGCACCAATGAGATGAATGTGAACGTGCCCCAGCTGGCCGACACTCTGTTTGAGCGGACGGCCAACAGCAGCTGGGTGGTGGTTTTCAAAGCCCTCATTACAACACACCACCTAATGATGTATGGCAATGAGGTATGATGCGCGCTCACACGCACACACACACACACACTTACTTCCATACAGTTCTGCTTGAGCAAAAGATATAATGAAATGGCCTCATCGACATCTCACACACGCAGACACTGTAATGATGTATAGCAGTAACGGAGCAGCCTGAATATTCACACGCTGCTTAATAGCATGGAGTGGCCCAGATACACAACCTCTTATGCGCACACACACACTCACACACTGTGTACTCTGTATTGTGCTGCATGAGTGCAGATAAGTCCCACATCAGTGCCTGGTTACATCTTTACTTATGGTGTAATTAAGTTAAAGCAATGATTTCTGATATTGCATCCAAACAATAATTACACTGTTATGCACACACATAAAAACCCTTAACTACATGTCCTGTGATGGACTGTCAGGTTCTCAGGAAGGTTTCAACCTTTTCATTATACTCAAAGCCTTATGTTTTAATGTTACTGTGCTAAATGTGAGAATAATTTGTGTTCGCTGATGTGCAGTATAACCCTCACCTACCGGTTCATCAGTCATTGTTTGTCTTTCTATTAATGTTTATATGAGTGGGGAGAAAAAACTCAGGGACCGTTAGAGGACGTCTGCAGACAGTGTACCGGTGAGGGGAGGACGGGCTGATAAAGTGCTGATCTTAAGGACACACTCGTGTGTGTGTGTGTGTGTGTGTGTGTGTGTGTGTGTGTGTGTGTGTGTGGAGACGGGAGTGTATGTGAGTCACTCCCAACTGTGGCCCAGATACTGAATATACAGTTTGCTTTATGATGCTACTGGAGTTGCACATTGCCAAGGAGGGAGAAAGAGAGAAGAATGATTGAGTAGAGCAAGTGTGTGTGTGTGAGAGAGAGAGAGAGCACAGCGGAGGTAAAAACTGACAATGGAATGACGAATTCACGTTGAGGATCGGAGATAAGGAACAGTTGGTGTGTGTTTCTCTGATGGGCTTTTGTATTTGTCAGATTAGTTTCCTGCAGACCAGAATGTCCCCATGTCTTCTTTAACTGATAATCAAAGACAAAGTGGGAGCTGCTGAAGTTGCGCACACAGCGCCTGTGTGTGCGCGTGGTTGGATAGGGGACATGGTTGTGTATTTGATTTGTCAAATTCCTTTAAAACATCCAGATTTAAGTACTAATCAAGCTTGTATAGGGTTAGGGTAGTGTGCAGGTGCATTTGGGTAGTAATGAACCTAATAAACTACAGAAAAGAGCACAGAAGGTGAAAGCCTTTTCCAATGTGGATAGTAATTTAAAATGGTATATTCATCCACAGCTCCGTTCTGTTCATTCAGCCACAATAGCACCAGGCTGTACTTGGTTTGACCAGTGTGTTTGCTGAGTACTGTGGTCAGGAATGGTTCAGGGGAGGAGCGCTCTTGGATAGGTCAGATCAAGCCCATTTCAGTGCGATCCTTAAGCAAACACTATGACATGCACTTTTCAACTCATCAGTGAATATTGCCGGGAGTCCGTGGGAGCTGAGCTCTCACAGGAAGGAGGGATGGCGTACGCTCACCTCTGTGTCACTTAAAGCGTTCACCAGCTCCATCAAAAAGAACTGTCGTACTTGGTCATGGTACAAGGAAATCATACCGAATATGAGTACTGGTCACCAACCTCATTCCTGGAAATCTAACTTCCTGCAGGATTTATCTCCAACCAAAATTGACCACGCACTTCTTTTAGCTGATTTAAGAACTTCTTAAGTCAATGATGAGATGGTGAGGTGGGCAGGATTTGGATTTGAGGCAAGTTCTTCAGGGAAGTAGATCGTTAGGAGCACGATTGGGGACTACATTGCCCTAGGAGCTGATGATGGTGCATTTGGAATTCCAGTTGATCTGAAATGTGTTCAGTGAGGTTGAGATGAGGGCTCTGTGCAGGACACTCAAATTCTGCTACACCTTGAAGTCTTCACAGAGGTTGCTTTGTGCGCGGGTGCACTGTCATGCTGGCCTCCCTGTTCCACTGAAAGGAGATGTGTGATTCTACAGCATACAAAGACACTTATTAGAGTTTTAGCTAGTGGCAACTCTTTGGGGAAGGAACACTCGCATGCGATAGTCAGGCGTCTACAGACTTTTGGCCATGTATGTGTTTGTGGGGGTTGGGAGAACATGGAGAGGAACCCTACATGGAAGATCAGAGACTGATGTTGTGCACTGCCTAAAAGGGCACTGCACACGTTTTGATGTAGACTTTTTCTTCCCAAGTAAATGGGAACATCTGACAGTGTTGATCTTGTGGAGTGAGTCTCCATTACAGCAAAAAGGCTGCTGTTTTTGGGTGAAGTGCTAAATGTTGAGTTTTGGGTAATGGGGTTCAGATTAGGGAAGCGCTATGTGTCAGTTTGTCTACATGGTGTTCTTCATCAAATTGATATACAGTGTTAGCTTTAGGATTAGCCATAGCATTAATTAGCTATATTCGTGTGTGTGTGTGTGTGTGTGTGTGTGTGTGGAGGGTTTGCCTTGTGGAGTGCTGATAAAGTGTTTGTGTTGTAGAGATAAATAACTGCCTGCTGATAGCACAGTTTAATGAGACCTGCCTAAGAGCGAACACACACACACTTTCTCACTCTCTCTCTCTCTCTATCACACACACGGAAATTACAAAACAGGCCTTGGATGTTGATTATTAGATTTAAGCCGCGTTGTTGTGGGCGGATGTAACAGTTTTACCCAGACGTCAGCCTGCTGTAATCTACAGTACCGACACAGTGAAGGCATTTCAGTGTCATTCCGATTTGATATTAGAGGTTGTAAATGGGGATGATATTAATATGAGTGTAGACTGTAATTCCTGGTGGTGGTGTTGGGGGGGTTGCAAATGAGTGAGGAGGCTTGTTTAACATTCCAGCAGCATGGTGTGTTTTGAATGTGCTCAGAAAACACTGCTGTTTGCATAATGACTGCTGTGTTTAAGCGATGCGAGAGAGCTGTGGTAATAATTACGTTTTTAATAAGCGCACACAATTCCTGTGCTCTTACTTTTAATCCCCTTCCCCTGGGTGAAACTGCTAATCGATATGTTAGCATGGACGCAGGATAAAGCTGGGAGATAAGCAGCGGTTTTCATACCTGCCTCACAGATTAGTTCCCAGGAAGAGAATCCGAATGCTGTGTGGGTTGTTATTAATCATATGGAATGCTGCGTTGAATCTGAACGACCTACTAAAGAAGAGAATTACTCCGTGTACTGTGGGTTGTATCAAACAGATTCCCTCAAGAATAACCGCTGTCCTTTTCATGCCTGTGGTTTTTATTTTTTATGTTTTTTTTTTTTTTCTTTTTTCTCCAAACTGCACTAGTTGCATGCGCCTGTATCCATAGTAACTCTGAACTTGTTGAGACAAGTGCTTCTCTTTACAGTGGAAATCCACATGCATGCGCAACCCCACTTCTTCAGGGTCAGGCTTGATTTTTGCCAGTAAACTGATGAAGACAGGGCTGAAATCTCGTCGTAGATCATCAGTCGTTTCTGCGTTTCTCAGAGAAAAACTCCTCTAGCCAGTGGCATTAATAATGCATGGCGCTTCGGCGCTGTCACTGTTCAAGGCTTATACCTGATTTATTATTAGCGGAGTGGAAAATCCATTGTTCTTATTTGTCTTTATAGGTATGCTGTCCATTTTAAACAGACTACGTTCATGCAGCAGTGTTGTAAATCGTTGATGTCGAGTCGCAGTGGGATGCAGGATTAACTTTAAATGCATTACTTTGTGCTACTGTGTATTTGTCACACCAGCTTTCCTGGCAGGACCGCTTCCATTGTGATCCAAGGCAAGTGTCTTATCGAGAAACAAACCAGCGGGTTGTGGATGAAGCAGGACAAAGTGCCCACCTGCTGTGGATACACATCTCTGTGTTGCTGTGTCTTTCTTCCCTCAAACAGATGAGGCAGAATATTAAATGAGACAGCATGCAACTGAGTGAAACTGATTTACTCACTGATAAGAAGAACAGGTTGAGACGAATATTCAAAAGGTCTGTCAGTGATGTGAAACGCATAGCGTCAGAGTTGCTATGGTGATGTAGAAAGCAAAATTCTTTAAAATTGCTGCAGCCAAATCAGCTCAGGTGGAGGGTTACAAGGATCAACCCATTATTTATCATGTAATAGGTATTACTGTGTAATACATGGTAACAGCAGAATATGATGGTCTGCTGTCTCAGTACTAACATTATTCTGATTGGATAATTCTTGAATCAAAACGATGACACACTTGGCCTCTTGAGCGGTGCATCGACAAGCTGCGAGACTATCAACCCAGAGATCGCAAGTTCAAATCCGGGTTGATGCCACAGCCATGCGTGACCAGGAGTCCATGGGAGCTAATTGGCTAAGGTCTCACGGGAGGGAGGGATGGCATACGCTAACTTCCCTGTCACTCACAACAATCACCAGCCAATACATGGGCGTCTGTGAGCTCATGCGTACAAGGGGCGGGTAGTGCTTTCCCTCCGAGTGTGTTAGGCTGCCCCCAGATATGCATGCGTGGCAGTTCAAAAAGAGGCGGGTGGCAGCATCACATGTCGCGGAGAGGGCACCCCTTACGCCTGTCCCTGATTGGTGGTGGTCATGTGATAGGGAAGGCAACACTAGACAGGTGGGAATTGGATACGACTAAAAGTAGGGGAGGAAATTGGGTTTCTGGTATGCAGTTGTAAGCACTTAAAAAAATAAATAAAGAAAGAAAGAAAGAAAGCTGATCAAAAGAAGGATAACCAGTGAACTGGTAAGAGTGTCATGGGTGCTTAAGGTACACTGATGTGTGTGTGGAGCGAAGGCTAGTACGTCTGTTCTGATCCCACAGAAGAGCTGCTGTAGCTCAACCTGCTGAAACTGTTAATGCTGGCTATGATAGAAAGGCGTCAGAACTCAGTGTATTGCAGCTTGTGCTGTATGGGGCTCCTTATCTACAGAGCAGTCAGGTGGTGTTAATGTTATGGCTCATTCGGAAGCACTTGAAGGTAGGAATTAAGTAAGAGCGTTACTGAGGCAACCGGAGGCTGGAACATCCTGACAAAGTGTGATGAGCGAATCTCTTCCTGTGTGTACGCCCCTAAAGACATATTCCAGATGCAGTTCTATTTAATTTAATTGTTTATTTCTTTTTATTTCGAAAGTCTGTTTTAGTTTATAGTCAGTGTTTGGTTGCTGAAAATGAGGGAGCTCCAATACAATCTGGCTTCACTTCACTCTGACATATTTGGATACGGAAATGAATAAAAGCCTGGCTGTAAATAGAGCTTGCATAGATCCAGGTGAGGCCGGGACACATGCTTTTAGCCTTGGACAGCTTTATAAAAGCATTACCTGCTTTCATGATTTGCTTTTTATTTGGAGTTGTCTCAGACAAAAGCAGACTGACACCATTTTACTGAGATCTGTTTTCTCTTCCTGGCTAGTTGTTTTCTACGATCTTTTTCTGGTTACTTGATTAAGTCTTTGCTTGTCTTGTCATGTGATTGTAAATAAGGGCTAGCTGACAGGAGTGTGTTTCCATGTAGTTGAAGCTGATGTCATTGTTTGCGTTAGTTTTTTCCCCCCGACGCAGCATGCAATAGTGTAGGAGAAGTGTTTGCTAGAAAGGATTGTACTCGGAGAGGCGTCACATTTACTAGGTGATGAGTTTTGTATGCAAGTTTCTCCTCAACGTTAGTATAATGTGAACAGTGCACCTGAGTGAGTAAGAGTGAATGCACCCAGCATATATTTGTTCCATTTGTATGCACCACTCAGGCTTAATGCAATTGTCTGGACACCTCGGGGTAATGAGTTGCTGTGCCCAGATCAATTGAACCCTGCTGTCGAGCTTCTTTCCCATGAAATGCGGTCAATATCTTTCCCCTGGGCTTTAAGCCACAGGCAGTGTCATTCCACTTGTAGGGCAAATTATTGTGCGGTACACTGAGTTTGTACTAAAGCAAAGGTTAGATGCTGGAGAGTCATCTGAAAAACATCTTTCTCTCGTTAAATGAAAATAAGCCCAAACTTATTACAAGCTTGCATACATCGTATACAACATATTTAAACACGCTATTGTTATTACCAGTGTGAAGGGGAATAAACAAGTAATAAATCTGCAAGCAGTCGGTGACATTGTACTGCGAAAAGTTGAACATGATTCACTTGTATTTGACGGTAAATACGGAAGTAGTTTGCATATGAATAAATGGTGTGTTATACCGTTCGTTCGTGAGAGTCTGTTTGTGTGATATATGTGAACGTCATCTCATACTATGTGTAGATGTTCACGAGTTTTTCTTTTATAGTGTTTTGTTAGTTTATTATCTGTGTACTGTTATTTTTGCCCGTTATCTTGCCTTATATGAACTGATGGATTCATGTCCTATTCTCACGATTTCGTGTTCTCGCGAGAGTGAATGGACAGCCTTTTCAAACTGGCTAATGCAAATTATTAAAGGTGTTTTATCAGATTGCAATTTCGAAAAAGTAAGTAAAAAAACACCTGTTAATGAAAATATACATATGTTCATGTATAATAGGAAAGGTGTTTTTATTTATTTATTTATTTATTTATTTTTATATCCATAGTGTTTGGAACAGACTGTCTGCTTTTGGTGATAGTCATGTCCTTATTATGACAGTTTATCCATCTTGGTTGAGCAAGTCCCAGGCACTATTTTTATGTCTGTGTGCTGGCGGTAACCGGGACTGGAGGCAGTTTGTTTTCGGCCTGTCCATGTGCGTGTCTGTCCACGCCATTCTTGCGAAAGTGATATCTCAAACGCTTTGAGGGATTCTCTTCACATTGTGCACAAATGCCTACCTTGATTCAAGGAATAACTAATTTAATTTGAAGGCCATAGTTCAAAGGTCAAGGTCACTGTGTCTTGATCCAACACTGTACTTTGACTGTCCACTTTGGATACTGTATGGAGGCAAATAACCGCCAGACAGTAATTTTAGTTTGTTGTTTAAAAGGACAAAGAAGATTAGGCCTGAGCATAGCACATGACCCTCAAGGTTCTTTAAGGTCATGGAATATACTGACGCAGTACAAGCTTTTTATTCTTTCTCTGGAAATGCTTGATTGATGTGTTTATTGTTCAGCAGTCTCACAAATTAGCTTGAGGCAAGTTTAGGTGGAATTGAAGTCCCTTACCATGTTAAAAAATAAAAAATAAAAACTACAAAAAATGCAACCCAAAGCTGGGATTTTTAATACTTTTGGCCTTCAGCAATAAGGTTTATTTTTAATGCTTGTCTGCAAAGAGCTCTCCAAGTTCTCATGCCTCCTTTCCCTTGCATTAAAGATAAGTAAACAGCTTAGTTCCACTGCCCTAACCACTTTCTCCAGAGTTCTAACGGAGTGCTAAATGGAAAAATATCAGAGGTGTAAAATAAAGCATCTGCACTCGTGAGGGAGGCGTGGTCGTGTTTCGGGCATTCCTTCTATAGGGGGCATGCCCAGTCCAGTCCCATCTGATGAATGAAAAACAGTATGACACCGCTTTAAATGTATTTTTCATTCGTCAGGTTGTGGATCGATCATGTCATGCTGCTTTGCCTGGTGTTATTTTTCTTTTTATTGTCATTTTTTAAAATATATTTTTTGTTTTTATGTTTATCACTTATATTAATCGGGTTACATGTGGGTTTCATCTGGGTACTCAGATTTTCTCCCACCGTACAAAGACCTGCACATCTTGCACTTGGGTGGGAACTGGGTGTTCTAAATTGCTCCTGTAGGTGAGTGTGTGTGTGTTGGTCTGGCGAGCTGTTCAGGGTGTACCCCACCTTTGGGCTGTGTAGATAGGCTCCAGCCTCCCTGTGACTATCGTAGGATTAACCAGTTCTGCAAATGAGTGGGAGAGGGGCAGGTGCCATGGGAAAACAGAGACATAACATCACACAAAAACTAAAACAAATCAAAAAAGCCACTACATACAGAAATCAGGGCTTTCAAGGTCAGCTTTCTCTTCTGTAAAAAAAAAAAAAAAACCAACAACCTGATGAACGCTTTAAGGTCTTTAGGGTGTCTGTGTGTATGAATATATTTTTTTAATGATATTAGTTTGGAATAAGTCATTATTGTGGCTCATTTGGCTCTGATATTTTGGCGTAAAATCCCCCAAATTTCCACTCTTTGGTAGAGCTGGGAAAAGATCAGACGCTGTTAAATCAAGTCTGAGCACATCACAGTGTGGAACGTTGCATGATCCTCTTCTCGGGAATTTCCAGGCTGCTTTTCCCAGCTCCGGCTCTGTCGGCCTTTAAGGGCGGTAGCAGTAAAGACGCCTGGTAACCCAGAGTGCGCTGAAAAGTCTGACTTTGTGCAAAAGCAATAGTCAAAACCCACATCAGGCAGCACGGATAGCTTCTTACTCGTCACCTTCCAGATGTAAGTGCTAATCTGTCATGTGGACCAAAACATCAGACAAAATACTGATTGTAATCTGTGTTTCTTTTCCTGTCCTGCAGCGTTTCATTCAGTACCTGGCCTCGAGAAACACTCTCTTCAACCTGAATAATTTCCTCGATAAAGGTGCACTGCAAGGTATGTGGAAGTAAAAGATACTGTATACACAAACACTATCCCAGATGAATAGATTTAAACTCCCTCCATACTGTGTGCTGTTTGTATTCCTGTCCTTCTGTTCTTTTCTTCTCTCACCCTGTTTCATTCTCACTTATTTTCTGTCAGGCTATGACATGTCCACTTTTATCAGGCGCTACAGCCGCTATCTGAACGAGAAGGCTCTCTCCTACCGCCTCGTAGCTGTCGACTTTACCAAGATGAAAAGAGGGTAAGAGAAACCAGCTCCCCTTTTTTTCCCTCCCCTCAAAAAAGGCATTCCTGAAGCACACTGAACTCTGAGACTTGAGGACGATTCTGTTTGTCGATTCTTGTTCCCTTCTCGTGGATGGCTGATTCGGAGAGAGCTGGCTGTTTGAATGGGATTAGTTTTACATGAGGAGATGGGAAATGTTGTTATCAGTGTCTCTCTCTGGGATTTCAGTTCCATCCCAATCCTGAATACAAGTCACTGCATGCACGAGTTTATGCTGATTTATGTTTCGCACCATGATTCAAACAGAAATAACCCCAAATAATAATCTCGTCCAAGCTGACATGTTGTAAAGGATATGTAATAACCATGTGTAGAAAGATGCTTTGTGTCTTTTCTATGGTTTCTCACTCGGAACAAAACAAAACCCAACCAGACAATACAATCTAGACATTTAAAAGAATTCTGAGAGCCTTTGGTACAGCTACATGCATTTGCTCATGTGACCCTCCTTCTCCTTCTTTTCCCCTCCTCCTCCTCCTCCTCCTCCTTTCCCTTTCTTTTTTCTTCTACTTCCATTTTTTTTTTAACTGATTCTTGTCCAAAGACTTAAAGGCCTCAACCCTCCATCCAGTAACCCTGAAACTTAAGCTTTTAAGCCACCACTGCTGCCTGGTCATGTGACCTGCTTAACGAGTATGCCAGTCGGATTAAATTTAGTGTTCATTACATTTGTAGAGTGATAAGAACATGTATGTTGTAAATAAACTCTCATCTCTCTGATTTATTCAGAGATCACTTATCCTATGCTTGTCATCATTAATTATTCTATAATGTTTTCTGGACGCATTACTTAACATGAATATGTCCCGAAATCAGGTGCTGTCAAAACAATGCTTAAGGAAAATACTGTATGATGATAAAAATAATTTGGGGATATAATGTGCTATGAAACAAATGCAGTGAGATATTTAAAGATTATATGTATTGCTTAAATAACAATCAATCAAGTAGCATTTTCAGTAAATCCTCATAAGTCTTGCTTTTTATTCATTAGTTTATTTCTGTTCATTATTTTGGCGATGGTAATCTTTGTTTACTGTACAGCATGGCTGAGCGCTCGGTCTCTGCGGGCTGTAGTCGAGTCAGACTTGCGTGTTACAGCACTAATGAAGTTGCTTCTGTGAACCAATCGAGATGATTATTTAAAGGCCGAGAGGAAGATGCCTCTCAGGGGCTTTTGTTATGCTGGAGTGTGACGAGCTGACATTTAGAACCCATATCCCATTTCTTTAACCGCTGGTTATGTAGCTGTTTGTGTTTCACACCACAGTGTTAATGTGGCAGATAGTCATCCTCCAGCTATCCTGATTACATCGAGGTTGCCCTTTTTCAAGGCTGGCGATGATGAATCTTGTTGAATTACATCAGAAAAATGCTTTTCTGAAAACGTGTCTGGTGTTAAAGGTGTTTTAAGTGTTTCAGTGAACAACATTATTAATCCGAATACCACGCAGCTGATAACCTTTTCTTTTTTTTTCCCCCCTCTGGAACTATTTAATTTTTATAGATGTTTATAAGATGCTTTTATACTACAGTGTATATATAACAATTGAAGTGCTCAGTGCCACAACCTGCTAAGTCACAAATTTGTGATTTTGAGAAAAACACAAATAATACGATTAAGTCATTTATCACGAAGTTGCAAAGAAGCTGCAGTTGTCATCTTGGTGAGAGACCTTTATTGCCAGAATATGATACTACCTCATTTAGCAGGTTATGGCACTGAGCCCTTCAATTATTCACTGAAGCTTTGGTGGATGCAGCTGAATAGTCTGAGACAGAATGTGGAGGGGACTGTTCATAATATCCACCTCACTTTCAGTGAATAATTACTGTTTTGTTTAAACTACACCGAAACATCCTTTAAGTTTGCTTTTTTATGGATTAGTTTTGTATATTTAAAGCATAATAGTCACACACTGTCTATCATAACATCTTTTGAAACTTAAAGTTTGAATTAAAAAACCTAAGGCTATAATGTCTAGCACTCAGTGGATGTTGCTAAATAAAATATTCAGTGCCGTCCACCTCCCCTTCAGTGCAAAATGAATTATCCTGGCAAAGTGAACCAATCAGGCTGTATCTTTTTCCCCATGTAGCTATAATAAAGTGTCCTCACATGTTTGACATTGATGCGGACAACATGGCACAAACCGAGCAGACCCATGTGACTCCTACTTTGTGTATTTGTTTTCTTTTTTTTTTTTTTTTTAATACTGGAGTGGATATCAGAGACTTCGGCACCTGTTGGTTGTCGGTTGTGTTTGTTTGTTTTGTTTATATATATGTTTGTCCGTTGTGCAGTATTGATGGAGTGATGCGCACCATGAATACAGAGAAGCTGATCAAAACTCTGCCTATTATTCAGAACCAGCTGGACGCTCTGCTCGACTTTCAGGTGTGTGTGTTTGTGTGTGTGTGTGTGTGTGTGTGTGTGTGTGTGTGTGTGTGTGTGTGTGTGTGTGTGTGTGTATACACGTGTGTGTTTGTCA
>JAQMYF010000010.1:16880951-16896327 GCA_030014195.1 Neosilurus mollespiculum | reverse complement strand
TGTGTGTGTGTGTGTGTGTGTGTGTGTGTGTGTGTGTGTGTGTGTGTGTGTGTGTGTGTGTGTGTGTGTGTATATAACTGTGCGTCTTATCTTGTACTCATGATGAATGGATGTTTGTATGTACTGTTGTGTAGGCTTGCTGATGAAACAAAATACATATTAAATAATAAACTCACAATGACTTCTGTATTTCCCGTCTCTGTGTGACAGTGACTGTGTGACAACACACAAAAAATTCTTATTTGTGAAAAAATTGTTAATGAAAAGCAGGTTTTGAAACGTTTGTTTTGTTATCAGAACTAATGTATGAATGAATATCTACAAAAACAGTTTGAGTTTTCATACTGAATTAAATTAAATTCAGGATAAATAAACATTCTGTAACATAAGTGTTAACACCACACACAGTCTTGTTCTTCTGGCTTGTAGGGACATTCACAGACGTAATACATTCCCAAGCCCCTTACCCTAACCTTAATCACCACAACTCCATGCCTAACCCTAATCAAAACCCAATTCTAATCTGAACCCTAAAACCAAGTCTTAAAGGAGAAGAAAGCACTTGTTAAAAGTTAATCTCATTCGGTATCAAGATGAATTTCTTTCCGAGGGTAAAATCTGAGGCCGATAGCTTCTGTTTTAATGATTTTAGGGGAAGTTATTTGAAAACTGAGTCTCAGAATGATTGTCATTGAGGCCCAAGTTAACATGTACAAGTAGAGGATTTTGATACATTCATGCCATTTACTGACAGATTTGTGTTGGAGGTGTGAAAAGGTTCAGATTAAAATCATTACCTGTGCAGTGCGAAACTATATACACACCAGGATTAATGTATTTAAGCACAAATTCCTGAATTACTGAAAGAAATGATGTTTGAAGCCAAAATCCTCCATGTTAACTTGGGCCCTGATGATGTCACCATTCTGAGACTCAGTTTATAAATATCCACCATAAAATCTTTAAAATTGCAGCTATCAGTCTAAGATTTTTTACACAGACAGATTTTAGGATAGAGGGTTTTTTTTTAGATCAGCTTTCAACAAATGCTGTCTTCTCCTTTAACACTTATAGTCCCTTTGAAGTGAGGACCAACCAGAATGTCCTCAGTTTGTGTTCTGGTCCTTAATATGTAGCAAGTACACACACACACACACACACACACACATATCCTACAGCACTTGCATCAGAATGCCATATAGTATGATCAACATGTTCCTTGCTAGTTGTGTTTCTACATGAACATGATCGTATTTAATCCGGTGCTGCAGGCACACAGAAAACTCTAAATACTTTTTTTGATGCACAGATAATACACCTGACATGTTTTGACTCATGATATGTTTAAAAAAAAAAAAAAAAAAAAAAAGGGGGGGGGGGCCGGGGGACGGGACTGCAGTACGAATGGTTTAACAAGTTTTTACTGTATCTAAATGATTCATTCATTCATTTGCCGAACCGCTTAATCCTAATAGGGCCGCGGGGAGGCTGGAGCCTATTGCTGACTCTGGACGCTCATTGTCTGGGGCCCTTTGAGAACTGTAGATTTAGACAAGAATTTTGGGCAGCGATGTTTTTAAAGCATGTACCGTCTTTATAGTTCCTGGTTTGCAGAGAATGACCTCACCTGCATCAAACCTGAATCCAAGAGCCAAAAAGAGCTCGGGTTCCTTTGGTGAAAACCGAAATCACACCTTAATTTCACACCTTTATTTCATTACCTGAGAACTTGGTGCCAGCCGCTAAATTATTCATCAGGAGAAGGAAGAGTCGTTGTGTTCGTTTAAACAGTGTGTGAAGTTTGGTCAGCTGATCAGCACGGCCTGCTGTTTGAGACTGATGTTAGAAGGGGATGCTTGAGTAAACCCCCCCCCCCCCCTCCCCCTTGTGTCTGTGTGTCTCCAGGCCAACCCTAACGAGCTCACCAACGGCGTGATCAACGCTGCCTTCATGCTGCTTTTTAAAGACTCCATCCGTCTGTTTGCCGCCTACAATGAGGGGGTCATCAACCTGCTGGGTAAGACACTCACTCTGTCACTCTGATAGCACAGGGGTGTGTCCTAATCTCACTCACTCAGAAAAGAGCGCTCTAGTCTCATTCACAGGGGTGTGTCCTAATCTCACTCGCTCACAGGAGTGTACTCTATTTTTCCTTGCTCAATAAATGATGGCGTGTTCTCAGTCACAGGGGTGTGTTCTGATCTCAGTCACTCTGAGGTGGGCGCTCAGTTCTCACTTCCTCGTGAAAGTAGTTTTGGTCTCCATGGTTTATTGTCCCTCTATCTCCAAGAAGGGCGTGCCTTTTTTTTGCTCTCTTTGAGAAGTATGCGCTCTATCGTCACTCTGTCTTCGCTTTCCCTTTCAGGCTGCCCCACTTTCGTCGCTCTCTCAGGCTGGCACACTCTCGTCACGCTCTCTTTCAGGCTAGTGCGATCTATCGTCGCTCTCTCTTTCAGGCTGGCGCGCCCTCGTTGCTCTCTCTTTCAGGCTGGCGCGCCCTATCGTCGTGTTCTCTCTCTCAGACTAGCACTCTCTACCATCGCGCGCTCTCTCAGACTGGCACGCTCTACTCTCGCACTCTCTCTCTCAGACTGGTGCGCTCCACTGTCGCACGCTCTCTCTTTCAGACTGGCGCACTCTACTGTCGCACTCTCTCTCTCTCAGACTGGTGCGCTCTCTTTCAGAATGGCACGCTCTACCGTTGCGCTCTCTCTCTGAGACTGGCGTGCTCTACCGTCGCTCGCTCTCTCTCTCTTTCTCAGACTGGCACGTTCTACCTCTGCACTCTCTCTCTCTTTCTCAGACTGGCATGTTCTACTGTTGCCTTCTATCTCTTATCTCTCGGTGTGCTCTATTGATGCTCTCTTCCAGAAAGGTGTGCTTTATTGTAGTTCTCATTCTGAGTAAGGCCGTCTCTGTTGTCATGCTCTTCCGGAAGAGTACACTTTATTGTTGCTCTCTCTGCCTCTGAGAAGGGTGTGCTCCATCGATGGTCTCTCTTCCAAAAGGATGCACTCTTGTCACTCTCTCTTGAAGAAGGGCGCGATCTATCAGCACCCTCTCCTTGAAGGACACGCTTTATCGTCATCCTCTGTCTCTCTCCTGGAAGGATAACGAGTGTCTCTGTTAGGGTGCTTCATTCTCACCCTCCCAGAGGAAAGTGTGTCATTGTCACTCAGCAGGTTGCTGCTATGTCTGACTGCATCATTAGGTGTGTAAGAGGCAGTATCGAACAGCCTGAAGCTTCCTGTGGCTTTCGCTGCACGCCATCACACTGTCTTCATGAAGCGGTGCGTGTTCACAGAGCACAAATACTTTCGTAGCACAACCGTTTTTAGTAGATAGTCCTCTAGTCTGAGCCGTTTATGAGAAGAGGGTCTGCTCAGTAGCTGATTGTTGTCGATGGTGTTGCAGCTGTCACCTCTGAGCCAGTATTCAATGCACTTGCTTTTCTCGAGCAGCAGTTTACCTCCCTCCGTTTTGTCTGGATGCTGTCGCGGCTATCAGGGGTAGTGCATGTTTTGACAGCACGTTGATGTGGTAATTACAGTCTTTGCTCAAATCGCTCATCTAATGGCAGCTGTTCTTTTCTTTACACAGAAAAATATTTTGATATGAAGAAGAACCAGTGCAAAGACGCTTTGGACATCTACAAAAAGTTCCTGTACAGGATGACCAAGCTGTCGGAGTTTCTCAAAGTAGCAGAGGTACCGTTTTATTTCTTCTAATTAAACACACCGACACACTGAAGGAGGAGCCTGATGTTCTGCAGTCGTCCTCATACCTCTTTAGTCCATAAACAGGCAGCCACGGATCTCCCCGGGACTGTTTCCAGGCAGCAGTGGAGGAATAGATGTACTGTCACCACCATTTTCTATTTTTACTGGGATTTCTAGAAGCCATTTGTGGACATTACAGAGCGAATTTTAATCAGGTTTTACTGAAAAGTGTTTTGCAAGGCCATTGAATGTGGTATTAAGGAATAAGCTTTAGCGGGATATTTGTGTAGGTATGTTTTGAATGATTTGTGTTGATTAGAGCACTGAAGCTGTTTACATTCTGATCTGTGCACACACTTCATTTTCACCCTTTAGGAACTACACGAACCTTCTGATCTTCAGCGCTGTTGAACTCTATGCTCCTCTATCATCTCCTAGCTGTAGATGCAGTGTAGAGAGAAGCTCCGCGCTCTGGCTTTCTGTCTCTTTGGCTATTTGTGTGTCTCTTACTTTCTAAAAAGTTTCTCTCTTTTTAGTTTCACACACTCTCTCATTCTCTCTGTGGTGTGACCAGCAGTAGCTGCTTTCTAAACTGTCAGAGCTGCGTGGTACCGGCTTTCACATCAGACATCGGAAAATCAGATTCTAATGATATGCTAACGTTCTATCTCTCTCTCTATCTCTCTTTTGCTCTATTTCTCTCTCTCTTTCTCTCTGTGTCTCTATATTCCTATTGTTCTTCCTGTCTCTGTGTCTCTATCTTTTTGTTTCTCTCTCACTCTCTTTCTATTTCTCTCCTTGTCTGTATCTTTCTATCTCTCTCTTTGTCTCTATGTTCCTCTCGCTCTCCCTGTTTTTTTCTGTCTTTCTCTCTCTCTTTCCTTCTATGTTCCTCTTGCTCTCCGTCTCTGTGTGTGTGTCTCTCTCTCTCTTTCCTTCTATGTTCCTCTTGCTCTCCCTGTCTTTCTCTTTCTATTTCTCTTTATTCGTCTCTATCTTTCTTTCTCTCTCTGCCTCTCTCTTGCTCTTTCTCTCTCTTTCTTTGTCTCTATGCTCCTCTCGCTCTCTGTCTTTTTCTGTCTCTCTCTCTCTCTCTCTCTCTCTTGCTCTCCCTGTCTCTGTGTGTGTGTGTGTGTGTGTCTCTCTCTCTCTTTCTCTCTCTCTTTCCTTCTATTTTCCTCTTGCTCTCCCTGTCTCTCTCTGTGTGTGTGTGTGTGTGTGTGTGTGTCTCTCTCTCTCTCCCTCTTTTTCCTTTCTCTTTCTCTCCCTATCTCTCTCTTGCTTGCTCTCTCCCTGTCTCTCTCTCAGCACTTGCAGCACTTTTCTTTAAATGCAGCGAGTGTCCCTGAGAAATGATTTTCCCGGTTGTTGTTTTGAGAAGGACGTCCACCTCATTTGGATTTTTTTCTTCTTTCCACACACCATCATTTAGGACTTTGTATGTGTGTGGATGTAAAAGGCGCATCTGAGTCTCAACCATCCAAAGCGTCATCCACATCTACATTCCTGTCCCTCCCAACCTGCCGCATGTCCGGCGTTCACATTTCTGTTCACGTCAGTCTTTTTGTTTGTTTTCAGTTTGCAGACACTGCATGAAGTAATGACCCTTTGTTTCTTATTGTTTTTTTTTCCTTCAACCCCCCCCTCCCTCGTTTGTGTGTGTGTGTGTGTGTCTGTGTGCCTGTTTTTTGATTTGTTTGTTCGTGTTGTATGTCACAGCAAGTTGGGATTGATCAGGGTGACATCCCAGATCTCACTCAGGTCAGTGTACATTTCATCTCCACTTCCTGTTCCACCCTCTTCTCAGTTCTCGATCCACCCTCACTCTGCTGTGCTTTCTGTTTTATTTGACTTGGTGTCAGTCACTCAGTGTGTGTGCTTGGGGGGGCGATGTTCACCTTAGATGCTCTGAGAATGATGAGCAGTAGTACTGAAGATACACTTGCATTTGGTTTAAGGTTTAAAGGGAAACTGTTATAGCCTGTGTATAGTGAATGAATTGATCTCTTTCAAAGTTTCAGCACTACAATTGTTTGTGTGTGAGTGTTTACAATGTTTCGGTGTCATGTTAGATTTCACCTCCCCAGTAACCAAGTCTTTACTGTTCCTTCCAGACCATCAGAGGATGTTACATTGTAGGTGACGGCTTGTGCACTCTGCTTGTGTCGGTCATGCAGCGTGCTGCCTCAGCATGTGTACTCGAGCACTGAGCGCCGTTATTGTCAGCTCCTCACTTTCTGAGGCTAAAATATTGAATGAGCTCTCCCTGCATGATCCCTGCGTGTGTGTGTGTTTTGGGGTGACTGAGCAGCTGAAGTGAGACTGGAGGCTGAGGGGTTTTTTTTCTAATATAAGAAGAAATATTCCCGATTGGCCATCTACAAGACACTTGTAAAGTATTGATGTATCCTCAGTGTCCTCAGCAAACAAACACACACTTGCATTATTCAAGTCTTAAATTAAGGATGTGAGTCTCACAAATTCCCTTCTGTTGAGCTGCTGGGCAGAAAAGCAGCGCTATATTAAATGCTGACGTTTTCTCTTTTATTTATCTCTTCTCCTTTTGTGAAGCTGGCAGGGATCCTTTTTTTTTATTTTTTTTTTTTATAAGATTCTTATAAAGCCCTTCCTGTTTTCTTGTTTAGAGAATTGGGAAATGTAGCTTGGCCAGTTTTCAGTTCCTGTATAAGTCTGTAGAAATACATTGGAAAGCTAATTGGATGTCACATTCTTGTGTGGGTCATAGATTTCACCTTCTGCTTCCTCTTGCGCACTAGTGTGAATCATTGCATGCCTTGTAAACTGTACAAGAGGTGAAAGGTATGCTGCGAATAGGTAAAGAGGATGTTTCTGTGGCAAGAACAATGTTCAAGTAACATGTTAGGCTATTTTATGTACTGTGTATATATAACCGATGGATGGACAGATTGATTGCTGGATAGATTGAGAGCTAAGTGGACTGATGGAGAGAGATTTATCCATGGTCAGGTAGATGGACAGATGGGCAGTAGCCACATAGGTGGACTGACAAGTGATGGGCAGAAAGATGGACAGAGAAAGGCAGATGGAAGGAAGGAGGGAGGTAAGGGCAGATGGACGTAAGGGCAGATGGGTACATGGACAGGCGAATAGATAGATTGGATGGGTGATGGGATGAGGATATGAATATACAGACAAGCGATGGGTGGATGGATGAACAGGGAGATGGATAGATGGATGGACAGGTGATGGGTATCACTGATACACGGGTGTGCTGAGAGATGAATGGAGATGCAGATGGAGGGACAGACAAGCAAATGGCAGATAGATGGACAGACTGTCAATGGGTAGATTGATGGGCAGATAGATGGACAGAGGGGAGGTCAGATGGATAGCTGGGCAGGTGGATAGATGGATGGATGGTTGGGTGATTGGCAGATGGATAGATGGGACATAGACAGTTAGGTGGACATATGATACATGGGCATTTGGGGGGGACAGATGGAAACTTGGGCATTTGTAGGGACGGATTTGCAGATGGATAGATGGACATACACGCGATGGGTGGATGGATTTACGGACAGCCGATGGGTACGTTTATGGACGGATGGGCTGAGAGATGGATGGACAAGCGAATGGCAGATAGATGGACAGACTGGCGATGGGTCGATTGATGGGCAGAGAGATGCACGGATGGTCAGAGAGATGCGCAGAGAGATGCGCAGAGTGATGGGAGGTATAGATGAATGGATGGTCAGAGGAATGAAACATGACAGGATTTGTTGTTGTAAGAAAACAATCAGCAACCCTTTTATTCTGCCTCCACCACAGCAATGTACTGAAAAAGTTTTTTTATTTATGAACGAAATGAAGCTTTGATATATTTACAATAATATTTAATGTTGTAGAACTTCCTGAGGCACTTCAGTTGATTTAATTACTTCGATTTTAAAGCACAATGTGATGGAGTTCTCCAATCTGATTGGTCTGAAGACGTGAGTATATTTATATAACAGCGTCGCAGTAGATTCAGCTCTAACATGAAGAACAGGGCTATAAATACATTCACTCCTTCATGTCTGTATTGTTTCTAGAGAAACTGTTTGTACACTACGAATTGTATGGTGGAGATTCCATGTAATTAGGACTTTGTATAAATCCTGAGTGTCCGTATAGATGGCTCTCCCGGCAGATTTTTAGGTTTAATAAAATTAATTAGCATCATCTGACTGTATGACCAGTTTAACATCAACAGTGATGTCATTTCCATGTGACAATAATAAAAAATTACTTTTAAATAAACAATGTTTTATGTGTTAACACTTGAGGAAGGAAACTGCTTTACATTGCAGAGTCTTCTGTACTTCTGAATTTGCCTTAATTCTTTATCCCTTTAAGGGCTGGTCTAACGAACACTCACTTGAGCTGAGAAAGTAACCGAAGCATCCTGAAAAGCGCTGTAGGGATTCTCTGACAGGAATGTGTCAAGAACGCGTTAAACTTGGTGTTGAAATGCAGCGGGAGCTGGCTCAGAGAGAACCTTTGGCTCCCTCATTGGTTTTAAGCGCAGTTTAAACATTAGCCTTGTGATGTGGAAAGTTGGCACTCTGTCTCGGCTTTTCTCATAAACTGCGAGACACTAAGGACCCTGCCTTCGCTAGCACTGACACTCTCTAATAGAACAAGCACAGGGCTGTTTACACTAGAATATTAAGCCTTGGGTTTTAGGGATTTCGTAGTTGTTACTGAAGGCGGTCATTAGTGAAAGGTACCGAGGATAAGGTGGAGAGACGACCTGCTCTCACTGCGAAACACGTACTGTAGATTCAGTCTGTAGAAAAGGGCAAACGTGATGCGCTGCATGATTAACAATGATCAACTGAACATGGCTGTCTTTCAAAATAAATGTCACTGTGAATGACTGGAATTTCTCCTGAAAATCTCTGTGCTGCAATAACAGTGGGCGGATACTTCGTGCTGACACAACAATTTTAGGACCAAACTTCTCAATGTGCATGTTTGCTGACTGGCTACAGTAACCCCTCTTCCCCACCTTTTCTGGTTAAAAAAACAAAACCAGACTGGATGTGCATGTTTGTCTGTTTTGCATGCAGGGAAACAGCACTGATTTCGTAACCTTGGCGTATAATGGACAGTAATGTTTAACAACACACAACATTAGTTCGACTAAATCCCTGCTGATTAAATCAGATGTTAAAATAAATTAAAAGAGAATCTGTTCAACACATGCAAGAGGCTGTTTCACTTAACTGCTTGATTTAAATTCTATGCAGTTAGTCAGCCTTACTGTACTCCAGGAACAGGGAGTAGATATTATATCTGGTATATGATGGTCCTACAATGATTGTTTTCCACTGATAAATGGCGGAAAGGAAGGATAGCAGGATATGATCAGGTACTCAAACCATCATCAGATCATCACATCTTTGCATGTGCTCTGGTTAAAGATCAAGATTTTGTCTCCGTTTGTTGATATCACCTCCACTAGATTTTGGAGTGTAGATGTTGTGGGTTTGTGGCCATTCAGCCACATGAGCATTAAGCTGGTGTTACATGGGTCAACTTTCAGCAATGGTTTTCCAAGCAGCGTTGTTATGCAAAAAGTCAATCCCCGTGTCACACACCTTGGGGACAGTTTTCGTGCAACTTCATGCTTGGCAACATGTAGCGAGTTTTCAACTTGGATTAAAAAACTTGCAACTAAACCCAATACGGTGTTGTGTGGGAAAATCTTTGTTCCTGGTTGACTGTGTGCCGCCGGCTTTAGTGAATTCGGACAGTGATGTTCAGTGAATAATCAGTGTTCAGATTCATCTTCGAGGTGATCAGTGGGGATGAGTTCAGGGATCAAGAAGCCCTTCTACGCCAATCTCGACATGGCATGTCCTTATAGAGCTTGCTTTGTGCAAAGGAGCGTTGTCATGCTGGAACAGAGTTGGGCATTTTGGCTCCTGTGAAGGGAAATTGTATTGTTACAGCATGCAGTTGTTCGGGGAAGGACCATATATGGGTGTATCAGCTGTCTACAAACCATTGACCATATAGTGTATAAGACAATACATATACATGTAGGGTATGATGGGTAGTCTCACGATATCCGAAAATGATGATTGTTTCAGGTTGTCTCTTAGTATTTTTTCTGTCCTTCCGTCTACCTCTAAGTCTCTATGCCTGTCAGTTGAGTGTCTGGGTGGATAGATTGCTGTATAGACATGTAATATATACAGTATATAGTAGGAGAAAGCAAATGCTGCTTGTGTATCACTGCGTGTTTGTTCTGTCTTTCTCTCATCACACTGTTTGTCTCTCTGCAGGCTCCTAGCAGTCTGCTGGAGGCTTTGGAGCAGCACCTGGCCTCTCTGGAAGGCAAGAAGACTAAAGAGGTCTCTGCAGACAGCAGGTAGGCCGCAGTGCGAAGCCTCGGGCACACCGGGTCAAAGGGTCCTTTCGAGAGCTTAGAAGCTTTCTAGGATTTTCAGGATTTCAGAATCCGTGATGGTAGCAATCCGTGAGATACTGTCTGTCATTTTGTTTCAAGTATTATTCCAAGTTTGTGAGGTGGAATATTCTAACAAGCACTCCCTGATAGAAAACACTCCATACCACCATATACAGTAAATGTGATGCTACTTCTGTCCGTCTCATAGCCATTTTAAAATTCTTTTTAATGTTATCTTGGGTTTTGCAGCATGTCTTCCATTAAGACAGTCAGACCAGAGAATTGAACAGGGTTGTCATGTAATGAGTTTTATTCAACACCCCCAGAGCTTGATGTGAGCAGGAATAAGAATTAATCGAGAGGCTTAATGGGAGATTCCTGAGTAGAAGCAGGATAGAACAGTGAGGAGGGTTTCTATCTGATTATGTAGTGCTGTGATAAGCTGAGATTTGAGACTCTGCTCACACTGCAGTAGTAATTAAATCTGAATGAATGTCTGCACTTCCTCTAAGACGCTAACCACATTCAGCCTTATCCTCATATGTGTCTGTGTGCATCCCTGTAGAGCCACCACTCTGTCCAGTGCCGTGTCGTCGCTCTCAAACACAGGCCTGTCCTTCACTCGTGTGGATGAGAAGGAGAAACGACAGGCTCTAGAGGAGGAACAGGCCAGACTGCAGGCTCTCAAGGTGGATTACAGTGTTCCTCTGACTTCATCACGTGTAGCGTTACCTGCTGTTTATCTTTTAATTAAGTGCTGACATGTAATTGATAAAGTCACTTTTATCAAAGGATCTGTGGTCATGGGAACTGATTATTATGGGCCCTGAGTAGGTTTTCTTCTCTGTAACCTTTCAGGGAAAAGTCTGATTGATTTGTGTTTTTAGCTTATTATAGAAAGAGGGGAAATGAGGTGTTGAGTTTGGTGATGTTCTTTTCTGAGGTCAAGGTACACTGACTGACTCTGCAAGAAACATCAGAGGTGGCATTTAGGTGCAGTGTCTTGGGAGTCCTGTGCTCCACGCGGAAAGGGATGAAAGTACCTGGCTGTGTTTTATATTAGCTCAGTGTGTTTAGTGTGATCTATGATGTGACAAGTGGATATCTGTACGAGATACAATCTACAGCATGTAGAACAGTTCATTAACTATTTTTCATCATTATTGGGGGAGTCATTTTCATTTGCTTCATTTTTTCCCCTAAACTATTAACACAAATTCACTTGAAATATGTGTTTTGACTTTTGGGACGTTGATTTCATTTCTATACATTTGAGAGCTTACGGAAATTGTACTAAGGTAATAGTACGTTAGTCGTCACATATACGTTGTACTAAAGTGCCACTGGTGGAGGGAACACCTGCGTTCACTGACCTTTCATGTGTTATGGGTTCTCGGACACACACATGCTCTATCTAACTTGAAGATGACGTTGAACTTCTAATTATCCAATTAGATCCCGACGTTAGACCTATTTTAAAGCTTGTCTATTTGAGAGCTTACGGAAATTGTACTAAAGTAACATTATGACAGTCATCACATTTACATAGACAGGAACTTTCCAGTAGGTCTAACACTTGTGATCTAATTGGATAATTACATGTTTACCGTTTGTCTTCAAGTTCGACAGAGCATGTGTGTGTGTCCATAACACGTGGAAGGTCAGTAAACGTGTTTTATACATATACATATATACTCATTATTCCCCATCGCTAGTCCGTTAATGGAATTGTTCCTGATTACGGTCAAGACTTTTCCGTTCCCAGCCCTGTAGTCATGCCAAAATTATGTGAGGATGGTAGAAGATTTGAAAGAAATCACACTGAATACATTATGAATGTTTAAAGCGGAACGGCCTTTGGGCTGTCAGCTCATATTGAAATTATTTGAAATGAAGACCCACACAACACAAACTCTGATTGCTTTTAAACTAGGCTTTGTCCTAGTGTGCAGAGAATGTGTCCTAATATTACAAGATTGGTATAAATCATTTCTGGGTCCGTTTTGCAGGATCTACTCTTTACCAGCATGTAAAAGAGAACTAGCGAACAAAAGCAGCTTAGCAGTGTAGTTTACTGTCATGGTGGTTTAATTTATGTAATATCGATGCATACAAGGTTCTACAACCTCATTTCCTCCCGGTTGTGCTCTTGTGGTTATTTCTGCTTGAATAGTAATTGCAGATTCGGCTCGTCTGATAGGGGAATGTCAATCATTTATGCTTATTAGAAACGGTTATGCCGCACATTCTCGAATTCAGTCGGCGCATGAGCAGCGTCTTTATCTCGTCTCCATCAGGTTTATCTGCATGTGTAATAACGCCGAATATTGTACACTGTATTCACTGGGACTAGAAATGTTAGAATCAGCATGGTAATTATCCAGAAGTTCTTTTTGGATTACAGGAAGTAGGGCAGAGCACCGAGGTGGACAGCTAGAGGCGAGAAGAGTCACAGGAGGTTTTAATTACTGTTATGTTCTGTACTGTTTGTGTTCACCAGATATTATAGTAGTTTAGGGTTCTACTCCAGTAAGCCTGAGTAACGTGGGAACTTTGCATCTCATCCACCGTAACCTATTTTCTCTGCAAATCTTCCCCAATATCTGCTCTCAGATTAGGTGTGTTTGTGTGTGTTTGAGGCTTGGGTTTACCCCCTAGTCTAGAGTCTGATCCTGATAAGAGAAATGACAAACGTTCTCACAGATCAGTGTGTGATAACAGACAGCTCAGCACTTACTTTGGTGCTTTCAGAATAGCTCTGCTGATATTGGGAACAGTGCCGCTCGGGGAACACTGTCCTTCACACAGGTAGAACCCGCACACGAACACATCTGTTTACTCCACACGTCCTCATGTCGGTGATTAGCCCCAGGTGACGAGAGGAGTGTGAGGTTAGCCAAACTGTTGTCTCTATTGGGAGACTTTGTCATCCCATATGGAATGCACACACACATACACTAGCCTCAGGACACCTGGAATGTGTCCTGGAATGCACTTTGCATTTAGATAAGCTGGATTTAGCGGCTCAGTTTAGTATCTGGAACTGGGTAAATGTTCAGAGAAGCTATGATGTCTAAACTAGTCGCTCTGATCACCACTAGGATGTGTTATTTTTATGTACACCATTTTTGCACTGTATTTTAATGCAAGCTTATATTCATTATTTAGAGTGCCATCACGCTTGTATTTTATTTTTGTTTGAGCCAAATTAAACACCAACTTGAGTACTTTGTGCTGATAAGAGGGAGCCAAACTGCATTGTTCTCAATCTAGACTAGACTTATCAATAATGTTGATAAAATAAATATTGGTGTATCTGGTGCTGTGGAGGTTGTTTGATTCTTTGTCGTTTTAAAGACTACAGAGAAATTGCTTGTGTGACTCGTCTATACACTCTTGAAGTGGGACATCGTGTACCGCTGTTCCCAAAAATAACCAAGTTTCACTAGAATATTGGTGGTGAAATACTTTCTATTCAGTGTGGCATAAATCTTCTGATATTCACACAGTAAAACATGACTTTCACAACGAACATCTCCACCCGCCAGCTTGTCACTTGATTGATTTTGGGACGTCGTGAGGTCATTTGGGTTCCTTTTTAAGAAAAAGAAGGTTTAATAAAATTATTTAGAAACAGTTTTGAGCAAAGCATTGTATCAACAGTACTTTTTCAAAGTGCCTTTGTTCTGTTCGCACATTTAAACATAAAATTATAAGGCAGTGAATGAGTTGGTGGGATGTGGGTGGTTTTGGGTATTTTGAAGACCTGCTTGTTTGTTAAGCCCCGATCTCATTTGGGCAATAATGCCCACGATTTGATCGATTTTTAGGTCGGGAACGAACATGACTGATATCATCGACCATAACGTGCCCGTCATAAAATTCGTAGTGTATGAACAGTTTCTCTAGAAACAGGAAGGAATGAATGTATATATCGCCCTGTTCTTCATGTTAGAGCTGAATCTACTGCGATGCTGTTATATAAATATACTTACTTCTTCAGACCAATCAGATCGGAGAACTCCATGCACTGTGCTCTAAAATCTAAATCTCCGATGTAATTTGTTCGATAACGCCCACAAATTGATCAATTTTTAGGTCGGGAGTGAGCATGAGGGGTCTGCGACCGGTATCGTCGGCCATATCACTGACTGTCAGCGAGGAATCCACCCGTAGTGGACGATTGTCCCGTTTCTATTGGTCGATTCCACGCGATAATCTACTAATCCGCGATTATATTACTGACAATCTGATACCGTTGTGGTCGATCACAGATAGTTGCAGATGGTTGGGGACTTAGTTGCAGACAGTCTCAGACCTAGTTGCCGACCATCAAAGATTTTCGTGCATTATTTTCTTTGAGTCATTTAGGACGTCACATACATAGTTGTGGTTGGTCTGAGACAGTCACCAAAGAATCGTCCAAATGAGATCAGGCCTTAAAACTCCACTATGTACAGCAGGGTGTGTATGTGAGGTAAATTCTGTGTGCTCATTGGTTGCTTTGGGACACTGTGTAGACAGTCTCTGTGGTGTGTTTGATAGCTTGACAGGGTTTCATTCTGAAATAATTTGGAATGAGGTTATCAGCTTGGTTGTTTGTGATGGGATCTTTTGCTTTTGAATTGTTTGTGTATTTATGTATGAATGTATTTATCTGGCCTTGACTGTTTACTAAACTGGATCGATCAGCTTCTTCTTTATGAGACTCAGGGACATTTTGCATGTATTTGTTTAAAGAAATCGTGAGGAGGTGCGTCTCGGGCTCCATCTTGAAGTAAGGCAACATTGAAAACCACAAGCGCAGTATTCTGTTTTCAGTAATGTCGTGGGTGGGGATGATGAGACGTTTCACATCACCATGCTAAAAATGTCATCATTAAAAATGTCTGGCCATAGACGCAAGTCTCCATGTAACTATACTTGAGACGTTGACGTAAACTGTCGACTACTTCAGGAAGAACAGAATGGCATATTTGACAGGATGACAGAAATAAGCAACCATTAAATCATTGAGTATAAAATGTGTTGCTTGGAAGTTGTTTAGTGTTGACTTATTAAAATTCTGCGGGATCTGGTTTTATAAAAGTGTACTACAGAAATAAATACTGCATCATTATATATTATTAAACAGTAAATTAAACAGTTTACAGCAGCCCAATAGCAGCCGTGTGTGTGTGTGTGTGTGTGTGTGTGTGTGTGTGTGTGTGTGTGTGTG
>JAQMYF010000010.1:16869157-16879879 GCA_030014195.1 Neosilurus mollespiculum | reverse complement strand
GTGTGTGTGTGTGTGTGTGTGTGTGTGTGTGTGTGTGTGTGTGTGTGTGTGTGTGTGTGTGTGTGTGTGTAGGACCAGCGTCTAAAAGAGATTGGCATGCAGACTCCCTCTGCCTCTCCGGCTACTCAGTCTGCAAGCAGTGCCAACAACCACAATGCACCAATGGATCCTTTCTCCAACCACAGCACCGCCCCTGTCACCAACAGGTGATGAACAACCCTACTTATATACTCTATAGCCTATAGTGGTATCTGTGATACTTTTCTATGGTACAGTATAGTGTGTATATATTGTCTATAGTCTCCTCCTTTCTCTGAGCTGTGTGTGTGTTGTAATGCCACTACAATGGCTGTCTTGGACTCTGCCACTTACCCACAGCGTTCCAAACCTCACCAGCGATCTGTTTGACCTCCAGCCAGCTTTCATCCCTGCCGTGCAGAGCACGCCATCCATATCCACAGCCAGCAGTGCCTGGGGAGGTATGGCTCCTTCTCTTTTACCATGTTTGAATTTTACTTCGCAGTGCAGAAAAATGTAAGCTTTGATATTGTGATGTGTTTTTTTGTTTTTGTTTTTTTTCATGATTCAGCATGCCATTTTGCATTGGGAGCTTTTGTAGTTGAAGTGTTTAGCACAACAGCCTCACAGCAAGAAGGTCCTGGGTTTGAGTCCCAGGCTCGGCGAGGGCGTTTCTGTATGGAAGTTGCATGTCCTCCTTGTGCTTGCATAATTTTTCTTCCGTGAACTCCGGGTTCCTCACGCCGTCCAAAGACATGCACATTAGGCAAATAGGCTGTTCCAAATTGCCCCTAGTGTTGGTGTGAATTATCTGTGGTGACCCTGTAATGGTCTGGTGAGTTGTTCTGGGTGTATCCTGCATTTGCCCAGTGTTGGCTGAGATGGCTCCAGCCTCCCTGTGAGGATTTAGTAGGATTAAGTGGTTTGCTACGTGAGTATTTACAGTGCACGGATGGTTTGACTGTTGCAGGTGTTAGTGTCGGTACGTCCTGTGCTGAGTGGTTGTCATCCATCTGGCCTGCTTTAAAGCAAAAAGAAGTGCAATGAAGGGAGACTGGTTTTAGGCTCCCATGTGCTGGGTGGACATAATAACAGAGGAGTTGGATGAAAGGATACAGACTTTTATGTAAAACAGCTGCAGTATATACCATGGTGTGATGATAGAGAATTTGACCAACTGGATCAGATAAATGTATTCAGGTATATATTAGTGATCTACAGCTGTGAACAGCACTTAAGCGCTTAAGTTTACTGAGGGTACCACAAATGCTCCAAAGGTGTGACGTGGTACATCACACTAGGAACAGACCTCGGCTGAGCTCGGCAATCCCCCATATGAACTCAAATGTCATAAATTGTCCTATCTCTCAAAGTTAAAATCCAGAATTGGATCCAGATCATCTCCAAAATCTAATAGAGCCATCGTTGTCCAAAGCCTCACCTCGGGTAGAAACTTCATAAGAATCCACACAACTTTTTGCATGTTCCTTCTTACAAACATGCACACAAACCAAACATGAAACATCCTTGTACCTCCTTGGCGAAGGTAATAAACTAGAGGAACACTATAAGGAACTGTAAGGTGTGATGTTATTGGAAATTAGAGAAAGATCCAGTCCTGTTTTCCTCTAACAACATGTCCGGACATGTCATATTTTGTACCACAGCAATTTGCTAAAGATGTTATAATAATCACAATAATAATAATAAATTAAAATAGGAAGACTCAAACCTTGATTTTTTTTTTTATTGCTGGTCATGATGTAGAACACCCCTGAAATCTAGTAATTTCCACTTGGAATACAGTGTCTGTTTACAGTCGTTAAATCTCAAGAATTCATAATTAAAATATCATGTCAAAGTATTTCTTAGTCAGAAAGCGAATTTAGTATTCATAAGCATGTTTTGAATATCGTATAATTACCTGTAACTACAAATCATTGAGTTTTCATAGGCTTATGAGACAGGGAGGCAGACACACACACACACACACACACACACACATAGAGAGACAGCTAGGCAGACACATACGGAGACAGACAAATTAGTTAACATACCAGGTGCATAAGTAACTGCACAAGCTTTTCATCCTGCCCAGGCCACACCCACAATATGTTTTCTATTGAATTTCCCAAACCCGCCCATCCTGCAGATACTGCATACTGCATGCTTTGCCCAGCTCCCACATCCTCGCCTTAACTATTATGAATATTCAAAGGAGGTGAGAATGTGCCTGAAATGTAAAAAAAAAAAATAAATTCTCTGAATGAGTGCCTCATGTGTGAGTAAACAATTCGGGACCTGATTCTTCAGACAGTGTCCAGTGTTCCTGTGTGAAACCAGCTTTATACAGTGAAAGACATTCTGTCATGGTGTACAAGTACCTGTGCAGAATGTCGGACTGTGTATGAGCCCGGACTAAGATTTTGTTTTATTTATGCATTCATCCTCAGGTCTAGAGAGCGGCGCTCCCCAGCAGGCTGCTCGTGTTTCCAGCATGAATGTAGATTTTGATGCAGTGTTTGGGGCTCAAGGTGCCATTAAAGATGTGAAGCCAGCAGCTGGTAAAAATCCCCACGAAAGGAGCTTATTTAAGCATCTAACCCACTGCTGTATCAGTCAGCAAGCTAAATAACCTTTAACCTTCTGCTCAGCTAACCTTTCTGCTCTGCCGTGCTGGGTCAAGTGTTTCCTTTAACAGGTCTGTGGTACATACTAAACTACTCTGAATGGGAAACGTTGAGGTTTTTGGTTTTGAAGAATACTTCAAGTTCTTTTCCTCAAGGCTGAGGGGGTCAGTATGGTACACTGCATCAAAATACAGTGTAGTGTCTACCTTCCACTTAGAAACAGGAGATTCATGGGTACCAGCTGTGGACACGCAGTAAAACCCATCAAGGCCCAATGACTAGAGATGCCGTTTGCTTCCCTCGAGGTGTCGGTGCTATTGAGCCGGCCGCTCTCTGTGTATGTGGAAATTACCTTGATTAAAGGTCTTGATACTGAATATACATATTGTTAGATTCATGTGGGAAGCTCAAATTCCATTGTCAGAGTCATGTACGGTGAGTTTTGTGCCTGGTCAGAGTGTAATGCTCTGAATAAA
Source organism: Neosilurus mollespiculum (assembly GCA_030014195.1). Lineage (NCBI taxonomy): Eukaryota > Metazoa > Chordata > Actinopteri > Siluriformes > Plotosidae > Neosilurus > Neosilurus mollespiculum. Next base: position 16,876,755 of record JAQMYF010000010.1, on the reverse strand, counting down.
CGGACATTTGCATGAAGCTCAAATGAAGAAGGAAAGGTGTCCGTAAAGAGAATTTCCCCTGATTATAATTTAACGTCAAACAAGCCAGTGTTTCTTAACCTAGCCGAAACTCAGGAAGTTATGGTTCAGGTTAAAGCTGCTGGTTTCCGGCGGCTCGTCAGCTGTGCTCCCGGAAAAGTTCTTTGCCACAGCCGAGCGCTACCATTTCCATTTTAATCTTTTTTTTTTTTCTTTTACCTTTTTGCTTCAGTTTTCAGTTTTGTTTTCCTTCTATCCCTTTCCTCTTATCCTTTTCCTTACCCCTTATCATATTATCTCTCTCTTTTTCTTTCTCTCCCCACGGAGGAAGTCTTGCTTTGACTTGTGTACACTTGTTAGCTGTTTTAAATGTGTGCGGTATTAAAGGATGGTTACTGACTCGCACTTTCAGCGTCTGTTAGACACTCTTCACTTCGGGGCTCATCCAAATAAAGCAGGAGGCATCTCATCTTACTAACCACACTACTGCAAACTGTTGCTCTCTCGCTCGCTCTCTCTCTCTCTCTCTCTCTCTCTCTCTCTCTCTCTCTCTCTCTCTCTCTCTCTCTCTCTCTCTCTCTCTCTCTCTGCATGCTGTTCTTACTGTGTGTGTTCTGGACTGTATTGGTTGTGTGGTGAGTACATACTCAGGATTTTTGTTTCATTCTCTTTAGTGCTGTTAGTAAAGTCAGACTGGATCAAGTGCCAACACACTGTCCAGCAGCCATTCTCTCTCTCTCTCTCTCTCTCTCTCTCTCTCTCTCTTTCTCTGTGTCCATCTGTTTCTCTCCATCCATCCATTTCTCTCTGTCACTCTGTTTGTCTGTGTCCTGGAAGTCTGTCCATTTGTCTGTCTGTCCCTTGTTTTTTCTCACTCATAAACTCCTCCTACTATTATTCTTTTATTATCATTGTTTTTTATTATTGTTGTGGGTGTCACGGTGGCAGCACGTAGTGGTTAACACGTCTGCCTCATAGCAGGAAGGTTTGAGTCCCAGGCTTGGGCATTTCAGTGGAGTTTGCATGTTCTCCCCGTGCTTGCCTGGGTTTCTTCCGGGTACACCTTATTCCTCCCATAGTCCAAAGACATGCGCATGAGGCTAACTGGCTGTTCCAGATTGCCCTAAAGTGTGTGTGTGTGTGTGTGTGTGTGTGTGTGTGTGTTGGCCTTGCGATGGTTTTGAGAGCTGTTCAGGATGTACCTCGCCTTCGCCCAGTGTCAGCCGAGATTTTTGACAATAAGTAAAGAAGTGTAAACTGTGGTGGACATAAGTTTTACTTTTAAGTCACAGACAGTGGGGAAAAAAACATTTCCCTGCACAACATACTGTTTGACCTATGTTAATGGAATATGGGTAATATGAAGACTTGTGGATAATTTTGTTAAGTCACAGTGTTGACGTCACTGTGCCAAGTACAACGCAGCAGATATGGATCACTGAAAGTGATGCAAATATTCATCCATCCATTTATCCATCAGTGTTGGCACTCTGATGGAGAAACAGATTTATGTCGATTTCAAATGTCCAGGTTCTTTGCTCAATTTATCTCCACTAGAAACTCACTAAGATGCTTTTCTAGCCGCACTCATTCAAACATGTCTTATTCAACATTAAATTTCTGGCTTTATATTCTACTTTGTTAAACCCTTCTTTTCAACCCTCTGTCTCTTTCCAAGATTGCTTTCTTTCTTATAACAAAGCTTCTAGTGCGTCACCTTGTTTGAATAGAAGCACTGATAGATAAGTAGTGCACAAGGGCTGCGGTTTACGAAAGTCATTTTTAAGGCAGGAAGGTGCTAAGAGAGCCTCTTGGTGGAGCACCATATATTTTATATTTATGGAAAAGCCCCCCAGTTTAACACTCATGCATTCATCCATCCCTCACTACTTTATATTGGCCAGATTGCACCAGAGACCCTACAGCAGTGACATAGAAATACTCCAAATAGAGAGTAACATGTATAATAATAGTAATAGTAGTAATAACAGTAATAATATATCTGTAGTTATAATGGCAATAGGGTAGGAGGCTGGTTTGAGAGAACAGTATGTCTCTCTGACTGCAAACTGTTTCTCTCTCTCTCTCTCTCTCTCTCTCTCTCTCTCTCTCTCTCTCTCTCTCTCTCTCTCTCTCTCTCTCTCTCTCTGTGTGTCTGTGTAATGTATGCCATTAACTGAATCGCTGTTGAGGATTGTTTACAGGAGGCTTTGCTGAATTACTCTGCACAATTGACTGATGCACCAATCAAGCACGCAGGCAGCCACTGAATGAATCAGCTTTATAGTTGCTCCTCAGGAGTCAGTTGAGTTCAGTTCGGGCTGACTGATGATGTTGTATTTTTATTGCCAGAGGTTGTTTTTCAAGCCTAAAGAATAACCATGGTTGAAAAATGAACAGTAAAGTAAACGAACACAACCAGTATTAAACCGCCCCAATCTGAGCTGAGCTTTGCTTCATATGTGAAGTGCTGAGTAACAGGTTTTATTTGTCATGTTACTTCCTGTTTCAAGTGTCACAAAGGCAGGAAATGGGACAGTGTAATCTGCAAAGGAGCCAAAATAGCTTCTGTAGCACTTTTTTTCCCCACCTAAGAAGCACTGCCGCTATGTGAAATGTGTGAAGAGGGAATTCAAACTCAAGTGACAGCAGTGCAACAAATTTTCTTTTACTTTCCTATACAGCGTGAACAGCTTCTGCTGAAAAGATTTACCTGAGCCATAAATCACTACCAAGCAGAAGATGTTATTCGATTTTATTTGTATTGTGCTGTTAACAATGGACGTAAATCATTTTCACAAAGTAGTTTACAAATATAGATGTAGATTCAGATTTAAATGTACAGGCCAAAGGCAACAGTGGCAATGAAAAAACCTGAAGAGGAAATCTTTGAGAAGCCTTAGACTTCCTACCAAAGAAAAATGGGAGAGTGTCCTGTCCTGGGTGACACCGGATAGGGAGATTGTGCTAATTAAAGCAACGCACGAAATAAACTGGTATTATGTATATGAAATCAATGTATATGTTATAAGAACAATAAAGGCAAGCTATATGTTGCCTAAATTGTAAAAGAAATAAATAAATGTGCTCATTACAAATTGTGAATAAAATTGTAGCTCTAGATGAGCCCAGAATTGATCCTGTATATGGATTTGAGATGATTGCAGTTCCTGTTGTTGATGTAATTACCTCCACCCAAAATAGTTTTGGCAGCGGTACTGTAATCATTGGCGTTTGTCTGTAAACAAATTCTTGACTACACCCATGCATGTATTCTCACCCAACTTGGTGGGGACCCTACCCTATCGAGACAATAGTCCCAGAGGTTGTTTAATTTTGTCTTGGTCAAAGGTGAAGGTCGGAGCAAGGTCACAAAGTTTGGGAGATAGCTCAGAAATAACTGGAGATAACTTATAACTTTGAAATGAGTGCTGATAGACATGCTGCTACTCTGGAATACTAAGAGGAAACCATATGAGCTTTTAATTGAGACCGTTACCTTTGACCTCGAATGACTCTGAAAGGTCAAACTCCAGCCAGCTTGTAAAACCTTGATATATTGTAGAAGATGAGCACATGGGTAATTGAAACCAATATCCGTATAGGGCCTTTTTTGCTACGTAATTCATGCTGTGGATCAGAGGTACCTCGCACTCTGAGCACCCCCCTGCTTTTTTATTATTTTTATTCAGTTACCCTGAAGAATCACAAACATTAATTACTTAAACTTATTTATCTATAGCCCTTCTTCACCAGTGTTGTAAACATATCACTAACTTCTGCTGCTGTTTGTCTGCTCCTCAGCATGCTTTCTATCAGAATTCAAAGACCGCCAGCTTTGTTCCGTACCTGCTGGCAGTCATCAATATTTAACAGCTTTTTCCATTCATCAGGGTTTGAAAATCTAGGAGACCTGTTGAAACCCACTTCAACATTACCAGTTCACAGTCAGCCTCCCATGATGCCCCCACACACAGGAGGCAAGCTACTGGCCAACGACCTCGACTCCTCCTTGGCCAACCTCGTTGGCAGTAAGTACCCTCTCTATCTTCTCTGCTCTCACCCTCTTGTCATGTTTCAGTTCCAGTTCATTATGCAGATTGTATTGGATGTACATGTATTGTGATTCACATGATCAAATTAGCATCATTTGTTACAGTCCATCTTTAAACCTGTTTGCATCTGATTTGATTTAACCCAGCGTGATGATGAGTAGATCCTGATCCACTTGAAACCATATGTGTTCATGTTTATTATGAAGCACAGGGAACTGAAATCAACTTGATATATTATGCAGATGTGCTCATGTCACTTCCTGTGTTTCTCATTTCCAGTAACTGAATGTATGTCATGTGACTTACACTTGTGTGCTATGCAGCAGTGAAGGTATCTTAAGATCCTGAAGTGTTGGAACAATTCATTTTAATACAGATTGAAGACGCTAGGTGTAAATGGGATGCTGGGGCTCTCGTCAGATATCCTCCTTGGCTTTACTACACTGTTTACTTTTATTCCTCTCTTCTGAATTCTGAAACAAAGCATGGGCGTTTTATCAAACCCTTTCTCACTTCATTATTTTCCCCCCAAAAATGAATACATATTGTATATAAATATATAATACTGTATATAAATGATGCATCACACTGCTTAAGTACGTAGGTAAGTCTGTTGGGCTTTTACACTCGAGCCTACTGGCTCATCAGGGCGGTGCTTATCCCCGGTTTCATTAGCGTGAAACAACAAGGAGTTCAACACCTGGATGGGATGCTAGTACATCACAGGTTACATCCCCGGATTTTTTACTGGTACCCATTTATACTGCTGGGTGGACAGAGGCACGGGGTCTAACGGGGATTCAAACCCAAGGCCTCTCGATCTTGAGCCAGCACCCTAACCACTACACCACTGGCCCCACACCTTAACTCCAGGTGTTTTGACATCTCATTAAAATGTATTGTAGAAATTGGTAAAGTAGTTTCTGTGAGATTGGGTTTGAATCGATTTTAAATGAGTGTTGTGTGCTTTTTTGGATAAATCCCCACACTGCATGAACCGAGCCAGTGTAAACACCTCTGAAACACATGCTTGTTGAGGTATTTTAAATTTTATTTTATTTTATTTTATTTATTTATTTTTTATCTGCTTCCATTGTCTCTTGATAATATGGCTTAATGAAGATACCAACTCTTTAGTCCTAGCAGTGTTTACTCCACCTGTTTTATATACTGCATTTTCAAGGCAGAGGGAATAATAATAAGCAGATTTTTCTGTGCAAGACTTTGGGAATAAATTAGCATGCTTAAACAAGGACATCAGAGCTTTAAACCATCCGATTAAAAAAAAGATCAGAAATTGAGGCAAGAGTCAGGATTGAGTCACAAAACTTGACTCAGCTTCTCGCCAGTGGCAAGGATAGGAGGGCTGGAAAGGAGGCCTGGATGGGCAAGATGGAAGAGTGAGGTGAGAGGGAGAGATGTGGGGTGCACTGGAAGGGTAAGGTGGAATGGTGAGATGCATTGTACAGATGGTAAGGTGGGTTGGAAGGGTGAGATGGGTGAGATGCATGGGTGGGTTGGAAGGGTGAGATACAAGGATGAGGTATGAGTGGTGTCGGAGGGCAGATGTGCAAATGAATGAAAATCATGATGTTTGGAAGTCGGCCCACACAGTGAGACTATAACAGGCTCATGCTGTTTTGATTAACAGATGTCTCTCTCTCTCTCTCTCTCTCTCTCTCTCTCTCTCTCTCTCTCTCCTCTCTCTCTCTGTCTGTGTCTCTCTCTCCCTCTCTGTGTCTTTGTCTCTCTCTGTCTCTCTCAAATGTTACAGATTTGCAGTTTAGTGGCTCATCAGTCAAAAAGTGAGTATCAGTTATCCATTCTCTTTCTTGTGAACATGTGCAATTGGTGTAGCAGAATTTTGTGTATGCTGACGTGTGTGTGTGTGTGTGACTCAGACCGGACATGCAGTGGACACAGCCTGGGGAGAAGAAGATGACCGGTGGCACAAACTGGCAGTCTAAAACCATGAGCAGCACGACTGCCTGGAGCCCTGCCCCCTTGCCACCTGCCCCCATGCCTGTGCCCCACATGGTGAGAATACACACACACACACACACACACACACACACACACACACACACACACACTGTCTTTAAGGCAGATATTCTGTATGTAGTTTTTACATATCATTCACTGGGTTCTGTCCGTGTAAAAGTTCCATTGTTTTCCAACATGAAACGTGAGGATATAATAAGGGTAATTCTGGATTATTGATATTGTAAACATGCACATGCCCCTCCGTGACATGCAGTGCTGCCACCTGCGTCTTTCTGTGCATGTGCATCCGTGGGCGGCCTAACATACTCAGAGGGAAAGTGCTATCCTCGTCCCCGTATGAATGAGCTCACAGATGCCCATGATTGTCTGGTGATCAGTGTGAGATACAAGGACATGAGCGTATGCCTTCCCTTCCTCCTGTGAGAGCTTGGCCAGTTCAACCCGGATTCGAGCTTGCGATCTCTGGGTTGATAGTCACACAGTTTCTTAAGGAAAATGAATTATTATGCTAAATCACGATATGATATTTAGTTCCGATCAGACTATATATACAAGTGTTCCTATCGTGATACGATTTTTTTTATTGATATTGTTTTTGTTGTCCAGCCCTAGAAATAAACGGGAAACAAACAAGCAATCTTCAATTGTAACAGCAGGGACGTTTTTCATCCAGTTTCTGTTTTTTTGGTACTGTGTTTGGCATGGAAAAGCTCCTTGTTACAAAAATCTCTGTTGTAATTGCTAGAGATCATTTCCTGGAAAGAATAAATAAATAAATTGAGAAGACGTCATAGGTGTCCAACTATATTCCAGTTGCATTTTTTTTTGTTTGTTTGTTTGTTTCTTTGGTTGATTTTTTATTTATTTTTTTTTTATAGTTAACATTGGTGTTAAATTCACAATAAAAAAGTATGTATGTAACATACAAGTTAAATTACATCACCCAGAACGAGCGACGTGAACTTAATTATAAGGAAGGATTTTTCCACAATTTGTAATGTTGTGCTGCTTTTACTTTAACGGAGTACCCAGAGGAAACCCAAGTAACGCCAGGAGAACATGCAAACTCCACACACAGACATCCGAGTCAAGCCCGAAACGCGAACCCAGATCCTTTTTGCTGTGAGGTGGACGTGCTAATCACTCCGCCACCGTGTCACTTATCATTAAAATGCTCATCATTAAATTTACACCGTATGTGTGTTAGATTTCTGATTGGTCAGTCAGTAGAGTATTGTCACACACATGCTTTTATGCAGCTGGAAGTATGTAGTGCTGCAGCATCTGCAGTGTTCTATAGGCGTTTCTGTTGCGTTATGCTTTGTGAACCAACACAGAGAGGTTTAAAGATTGTTTTTTATCTTCCATTGTGTCTGTATTGCAGTATATTACAGTACAGAGTAAATTGGTTTTGTGTGTGTGTTGTGTTTGAAGTTACAGGACTGTCATATTATCTCTCTCTCTCTCTCTCTCTCTCTCTCTCTCTCTCTCTCTCTCTCTCTCTCTCTCTCTCTCTGTGTT
>JAQMYF010000010.1:16844070-16856606 GCA_030014195.1 Neosilurus mollespiculum | reverse complement strand
TCCGTAAAACAGTGCTTGATACGTCGGAGTAGAGCTAAATATAGTGTGTGTGTGTATATATATATATATATATATATATATATATGTATGTATATATATATATATATGTATGTATATATATATATGTATGTGTATATATATATATATATATATATATGTATGTATATATATATGTATGTATGTATGTATGTCTATATATGTATGTATGTATGTCTATATATGTATGTATGTATGTCTATATATATACATATGTATGTCTATATATATATATATATATATATATGTATGTGTGTGTGTGTGAGTGTATATATGTGTGTGTGTCTAGCCAGCACTTACTCATACCCCATATACATACATATATCTCAATCATGTCTTCTCATCAAAGTATTTTCTGGTCTTCCTGCAGTCCTGTGTGTACATATTGAGGATTGGAATTTGTGTTAACCAGAAGTAGGTTAAGGTTCGGCTGAACCCTGGTAATTCATTATATCAGAATGAGTGACACTGGAATTACTGGTACCCCTGTCAAATTAAGGTGTGATGATGATGCTGCCTCTGTTTAAATCCGTAATCCCCCCAACCCCCACCCACTCCAATGACACGCTCGATTCAGGACCAAGAAGTGTGGCGTGTGTCTGTTTTAAGTTAGTTCAAGTTATATTTTTTTCTTGCATGTGTTGATTTGTTTTCTCTCTGACATGCTTGAGGAATCGGATTTTCGTGTATCGTTTGCAAAGTTCTATTAAATATGGTGCTCTATTTTTCTTTGTTGAGTGAACAATCTGTTGTGGATGTAACTGACTTTTGTGTATTTTTCCTGTTTTTTGAAAACTTGTTTCTCAGTGGTCGCTGTGCTTGTCTGAGTTGAAAATTTCAAATTTGTTTGTGCATTTTTTTTTTTCCCCAGTCAGTTCTGTTATCTGTATTTGTGACGCAAATTCTTGCCATGAATCATGAATGAAGGCCTTGTGAAGTAATTGATTTATCGCTCGTGCTCTCCGGTTTCTTAATAAAGAACACATTTTTAATATTTGGGACTCATTTCTGAATGCCCTCAAACTTAAGAGCAAATGAATGCATGCCTTAAGTTGATTTGTTTTTAATAATTAAACATTGTCTGTTAGCTACTATAAATTGCCCCTAGGTATTAATAAGTGTGTGTACATCTGATTGGTTCATCTCTAGATCCCAGCAACAAAACCGTTGTCCCCTGTTACACCTGGCTACCAACCAGGGTGGGCGAAAGCAATCAAGTGTTTCCTCTGACACATGACCCTAACTGACTACATCAAAGTGCTGCTCAGGTAATGTCAGGGCAACGAAACACACTGAGGAAACTGCTGTCCGCCCACTCCCATATGCATGACCCTAGTCACCCATAATTGGTTGGTTTCCCTTGTGATTGGCAGGGGAGAGAAAGAGCGTATCCCACCCTCCGTCCCGATGTGGTGAAAGTACAGCCAGTTTTCTCCCATGGACACTCTTCTATGGCAGTGATTGGAACCCATGATTAAATAGTGGTAATTAGCTGCTTGGCTGATTGATTACCTTTTCATTAATTTTTCATTTTTAATTAGATATTCACTGAAGAAATTGTTTCCACTTCCTGATCATACAAAATGTATATGAAAGTACAACATGATTGTACAGTTTCCATAGAAACAAGGCATTCTGGATTAAAGTGCATCAGCTTGGCGAGCATGAAACATGAGGTTGGATGACTATATATAGATCTCTTACTTTAATCTGATGCGCCTTTTAATCTCTAGCATTCTTTAGTCATTACCACTGCCTTGTTAAAATTCTTTAAAAAAAAAAAAAAAAGGTTTACTTTTATTATTGTAGTAGTGTTCCTGTAAGTTTATTTTCAGAAGCTTACTTCAGTAATGACTTCCTTTCTTTCACATATTGTGATCTTTAAACAATGCAAGAAACAGGCTCATGATACACTGCTGACCAAGAGCAAACTGAGGGCACTGTGATGGTGAGGATTTATTTTTTTTTATTATTGTAGTAATCTTCTGTGATGGAGTAACATTTTGTTTAAGAATGTTTTGGGTTTGGAATTGTTTTTAACCTATTAATGTATATTTGTGGGTGATGGACTTGCTCAAGGTGGAAGTGAGATTGCATCAAGGATCGGCTCTGAGCCCTCTTTTGTTTGCAGTAATGGACAGGGTAACTGACGAGGTCAGAAAAGAGTCTCCGTGGACTATGATGTTTGCAGATATGATCTGTAGTGAGAGAAGGGAACAGGTGGAGATAAGTCTGGAGAGGTGGAGCTATGCTTTGGAGAGAAGAAGACTGAAAGTCCGGAGGAGTGAGAGAGAGTACATAGGAGTGAATCAGAGGAAGAGTGCAGATGCAAAGAATAGAGTTGAGGGTAGCTGCATTTAAATACTTGGGGTCAACTATCCAAGGTGATGTAGAGTGTGGTAGGGAAGTGAAGAAGAGAGTTCCGGCAGGGTGCAATGGGTGGAGAAGTGTGGCTGGAGTGATATGTGCTAGATGGGTATCTGCAAAAGTCAAGGGAAAAGTTTATAAGGCAGTAGTGAGGCCAGCTGTGCTGTATAGATTTGAGATGGTGGCACTGACCAAAAGACAGGAGGCGGAGCTGGAAGGGGTGGAGATGAAGATGCTGCGATTTTCTCTAGGTGTGACAAGAATGGACCGAATTAGAAACGATTATATTAGACGGACAGCACAGGTTTGGGGATAAAGTGAGAGAAGCCAGATTGAGATGGTTTTGTGCAGGCGCAGAGGAGGGATGAACGGTATATTGGTCGAAAAATGTAGGGGATGGAACTGACTGGCAGGAGTAGAAGAGGAAAGCCGAAGGGAAGATTGATGGATGTGGTGAGTAAGAACATACAGATTGACAGAGAGGAGAGAGGGATGCAGAGGACAGAGCAAGATGACCCACTGTAGCAACCCCTAACGGGAGTAGCTGAAAGAAGAACCGTATATTTGTGGATTTTTTATTACCTTGGCTGTGATTTTTTTTTTTTTTTTTTTTTCCCTTTTTTTTCTGAACACTTTCATTATTATTGGCTATTAAAACTTATTTGAAAGAAAATTCATTCATTCATTCATTTTCTAAGTCGCTTAATCCTAATTAGGGTTGCTGGGAGCCTAGTGCCCATCTCAGCCGACTCTGGGCGAAGGCAGTGTACACTCACTTGGAGGCAATTTGGAACAACCAATCAGCCTACTGTGAATTTTTTATGTTTTGGACTGGGGGAGCAAACACTCGCAAACACGGGGAGAACATGTAAGCTCAACACATAAACGCTCGAACGCCTCATTTGCTGTGAGGCAAACGTGCTAACCAGTGAGCCAGCATTCCGACCTAAGACAATTCAAATTTTTTAATTATTATTATTATTATTATTAATATTTTAATGCATCCACATATCCCTGAGATTTAACAGAGTCTCATTTTGCCCTGACCTAGAAGCAATGTGATGGTAAAATATCTTTTCACAGTTCTGATACATTACCTGTCAGGGTTGCAGGACTCTTCCCTTGGAGCACCTTTAAATAATGAAATGACTCTTTCCTCAGTTTTGTTCTGCTGGTTCTTGTGCTCTGTTCCTGCTCTGTGTCACCGCTAGGTGCTCTGCTCCCCTGCCCTGGAATGCCCCTGAATGTCACCCTCTTCAGATAAAACCCAACAGCTGCAAGACTCCTAACTATTTATAGCTTTCATTCAGTCTGTTCTCTCTCTCTCTCTCTCTCTCTCTCTCTCTCTCTCTCTCTCTTCACTATCTTGTCCTCTCTCTGCCTCTCTGATTTCCGTCGCTCTTTCTGGATCTCTCCTTCTTCATGACTGAAAGTTCTGGAGAGTGAAGAAGGCCACAGGAGGGGTGTTTAAAGGTCCGGAACAAACCAGGAGAGGTCCAGAAGAGCAAGTGATCAGTGAAAGAGGAGTTTTGAAAAGAAACTAAGTGCAAATCAGAGCAGAATGGCTTTGCTGTGTTTTAACCGAGGCTGCGGAGAAAGGTTTGATGGGGATATGAATTCTGATGGTAAGACTTCTTTTTCCTTTTCCACAATTTGTTAATAAACTTTGTTTACAAATTTGTTACCAAGGATTTTCATGCAATCAAATAAATCGAGTAATAGATTGTTTTCTGACTAGTTAAAACCTACACAGTCTCAGTGCAATGTATTCATTTCATTTATTACTGTTGAATCTTTAATACTTTTCCTGAAGTTAAACTCTGCATTGGACTCGACAGTAAAGATTTAGTCTGAGGAGGCGTCTCCTGCTAATTCTACTGAGAGGGAAGCAATTAAAACAAATTTAAAATGAAATTAATCTTTTCTTTTAGTTGGAATTTTAAAAAGTGTTAGACAGAGTTTGGAGGGTGGAGTTGTGATTGCTCCACGTGTTTGTAGAGAATGCTAGATAGACTCCCAGCTGTTCCTGAGTACCATAAATGTCCCCTGTTCCCCTCTCTGATTGCCCAGGGACAGCTGACTAACACTGCTACGTGTGACAGGATGGGACAGAACGTCATGGTGTGTGACTGCACACATTAGAGTGAGGAAGTGATGTGTAACGTATTATCCCTCTCTGTTTTTAGATGCCTGTTGTTTTCACCCTGGAGTACCCATCTTTCACGATGCCCTGAAGGTGAACACCCACATGCACAGTCTACTCTTAAAGAAGTGATTTGCATCCTTATTGCCCCCACAGCAAATTAAATCACAGTCAAAAACTATAAAACAGCCACAAACACCCCAGCTGACTCTGCTGAAATGTTTGTTTGTTTATGAGTTGAGGATATACAGGGGACAGTGAGTGCAAAGGTCATTTTCAGGACAGAAACAAATGTAAACAGAAATGAAGAAGCAAGATGATAAATCTCAGTTTTTGGTGCTGGAATGTATATAGGAGTGAAGTGATCTAATGAGTCTGCTAACTAGGGATTAAAAGTTATTTCTAATTCAAAATACATTATATCCTCATTCCTGATTGGTGGAAAGGCATAAAATAATGATTAATATTTCATCATTGCCATTGGATAACCAAATTATTGCATAATTTCCATCGGATAAGTTGAATGATTATTGCACAACTGGCACATGCAACATAGTAACGTGGCTGTCTACTTTGAAAATATTTTGAATTAATATTAAAATAATTATAGAATTCAGCTTTATAAGCTATAATCCCTCGACCCAATAATTCTTTGGGTCATTCTTCACCTCATTCAATAATTGAGTTTGAATTTACAGCATTTGGCAAACGCTCTTATCCAGAGCGACTTACATTCCATCTCATTTATACAACTGAGCAGTTGAGGGTTAAGAGCCTTGCTCAAGGGCCCAGCAGTGGCAGATTGGTGGTACTGGGAGTTGAACACTCAACCTTCTGATTGGTAACCCAGAGCTTTAACCACTAAGCCACCACAGTAGTCACTTATTCTGAGTGGATGATGCTTAAACAAAAAAAACAGACACTCATAGTTTGTAACAGTAATTTAAAGCAGGTTGCATCATTATTTTCATTTATTTGTTCATTCTCTAAGCCGCTTAATCCTAATCAGGGTCACGGGTCTCAGCTGAGCCCGAGCCCGGGAATCGAACCCAGGCCTTCTTGCTGTGACGGGGACTTGCTAACCACTACGCCACCATGCTGCCCCGTTAAACCAGAACAATCTGGTTTTAGTTTATTTTTCTGGTTTATTTTTCCACTTGTAAGCTTTAAAAACAAACAAACAAACCAGAAAAAGAATCTAAAACAAGATTTCTAAAAAAGAAAAAAAAAAAAACACCCCAGAAAAATCTTGTTTTAGTTTGTTTTTTTTGTGTTTTCATATAGTATATGCTAAAACTCTGAGTGAGTTTAAAAAGACACTTTAACCTGCATGCCACATAGCTTTGCTTACAGTGCACGGAGCCCACCTGGCCTGTCTTTGTAATGGTTAAAATATGTGAAAGAAAGCTATAAAATCAAGTTTTAGTTGACTTTCTATATGTAGTATATACTAAAACAGTATTTCCCCTCAGGCTAATTGGATGAATGAAATAGTCTCTCCGACATTCCTTCGTTCAGCGAAATCCACCTCGCCTTCGGCATAAAACTGTTACTCATAATAGTAACTCCTTATTTTTGCCTTTATTAAACATATGCCGTATGCATGTTTTAGTGCTAAAGATTTTCTAGCATGCTTTCCTGGTCACCACTGATGATGTGTATATGTTCTCTGTGTCTGTCCTCAGGGCTGGTCCTGCTGTAAGAAGAGAACGACGGACTTCTCAGAGTTTCTCTCAATCAAGGTGATAGTCCAAAGATGTCGAGTGTAGATTTCAAAGCTATTTTCCTCTCATATAAATATCCTGCTGTGTGCCATTGATTGTGAGATGTTCCCCAGTACAAAGCAGAGTTACAGTTATCACCGTGACGTTCATTCTTTTCCTATAACAGCAGGTTCCACAATTGGATTTTTCTTATACTAATTCAATTTGGTAGAAATTACATTTTTTCCTCTCTATTCAAGTTAATAAGACAGAAAATGTGCATGTTGCTGCTGAGGACTCCTCCATAAATGTAAAATAAATGTCTGCATAAAGGAAGCTTCACGTCAATGATCATACATTTTCCTTTGTTAACATTTCAAATATGTGCTATCCACCATACACATCCACAGCATCTATAAACGGTCAGTTTAGAAACAATCAGTGAACGAGAATGAGCACATCAGTATAAAGCTTGGTTTAATTACTGCTGTTGTTTAGCTGCTGTTTAAACCAGACCTTCTGACCAATCAGAATCAAGAAATCAACAGCAATCTTTAGTTTAATGTTTTTTTTTTAATTAAATGGCTGATTTATAGTAATTTAATCGAATGCATTAATGTAATGCAGATTAATCCATAAAACGTTTAATATTTTCTTGTTTGAGTTGTTCATTCATTCATTCGCTGAACCACTTAACCCTACTGGGGTCATAGGGAGGCTGGAGCCTATTTCAGTCGACTCTGGGAAAAGGTGGGGTACACCCTAACCAGCTTGCCAGTTCATCACAGGAAGCAACACATATCCAAACATTCACAATCAAACCTAGGGGCAATTTGGATCCAATTAGGGTAATGTTCATATGTTTGGACTGAGGGAGGAAACCGGTGTGCCTGGAGGAATCCCACACAAGCACAGGGAGAACATGCAAACTCCATACAGAAATGCCTTCACCGAGTGAGTGGGGAGGACGTGTTGATCACTATGCCACTGTTTTACTTATTTTTATAAACATATCCCATGATTCCCAGGGTTGTTCCCATGGACGCCACAGTAACGTGAAGCCCGAAGAAACTCTAAAGCCAGAGATCAAGTCTGATAAAGGAGAGCAGAAACTCCACAGCAGCGAGGAGATCATCTACCAGGGCCCTAAATCTGCTGAGGCTCTGGAAAAAGAGAGACCCAAGTACAGACTCTCTCTCTCTCTCTCTCTCTCACTCTCTCTCTCTCTCTCTCTCACACTCTCTCTCTCTCACTTTCTCTCTCTCTCTCTCTCTCTCTCAATAGCTTTCATTATTCCTGTCACACATTCTTTCTCTGTCTGCCTCTCTCTTGAGATTCTCCCGGAGTGAGAAAGAAAAGAACAGGTCTTGTAAAATGTCACAAAAGTTCATCCAGTAGCTTTCTGTCCTCAACTTTAAATCCTGCATCACAGCAGAAACAAAATATCATAACTTTCCATTTTAGTTTTAAAGAAGCTGAAATCCTCTAAGAGGAGATAATAAGTGTGTCCAGGTATAATAATGTTTCAAACAAGCCCTTCAGCCTGCTCAATGCTCTCTCTCTCTCTCTCTCTCTCTCTCTCTCTCTCTCTCTCTCTCTGTGTGTGTGTGTGTGTTTGTATTTTTTATATCACTATAATATTCCTGTTGTGTATCTGTTTTCTGTCAGCTCTGATGAGCCAAAGTCCAAGCTGAAGGTGAAGGTGTCTCCTTCTCTGGCTCAGATCTTGGAGAAAATGGAGATCAGTGAAAGGGAGAAGAAGGAGAAGATCGGTGAGCAGACGCCGTTCACCACCACATTATCATTAACACTGAAATGCTCCCCTAATCCAGATATTCCTTCATTATTTATTCACAGGGTCGCGGAGGAGGCTGAAGTTTATCTCAGCTGACTCTGAGTGTAGGAGGGGAATGCCCTGAACAGCTCACCAGTTCATCGCAGGGCTAACACACAAACAACCATTCACACTCACACCAAGGATCAAAAACTGGAACAGCCAGCTAGCCTAATGTACATGTCTTTGGACTGTGGGAGGAAATCGGACTACCTGGAGGACACCCACACAAGCAGGGGGGGGGGGACATGCAAACTCCACACATCCTTCTTGTTGTGAGGCGAACGTGATTACTACTACACTACACCACTGTGTGCAGAATTTTTATTCTAAATGTTTGTTCTAATCCTCCACTGTTCTTACAGGGCCAGGATACTGTAAAATGCAAGATCCAATAAGGAATCGATCTGTTACCCTACAAACACTTTATAGATTCTCAAGTCATATTTTTTTATTATTACTGGAGCCAGTTAATCTTTCCACCAACCAAAACCATCTTAACTTTATTTTTCAAACCCTGGGTGGCTCAGGGTTTGCACTGTCACCTCACAGTAAGATGTTTATGAGTTCGAAACTTGCAGGAGACCTTCTGTGTGGAGTTTGCATGTTCTTACTGTGCCTGTGTGGGTTTCCTCAGGGTATGCCAGTTTCCTCCAATAGCGCAAAGAGATGTGCATTAGGATAACTGGCTACTATAAAGAAAAATACATACCAGTGAACATGGGTGCGAACGATTGGTTGTGTCTGTATTAGTCCTGTGTTCCCCGCCCCTCATTTAATGTTAGCTGGGATTGGCTGCAGCCTCCACCGTGACCCTGACAGATTAAATGGATGGGTGGATCTACTGCTAAATTCTACTCCCCACTCCAGACACACACACACACACACACACACACACACACACACATTGAGTACATTGATAGGAATTTTATAGCGTGCTTTCATGCACATCACAGTAAGCCATGTTCTAGTTTCTGTTTCACTGTGACATTTGCCTTTAAACCCATGTATTGATATTGTGATGTAAACTCCCCATACAGCAGAGTGAGCTGGATACGCCACTCAGTTTCAGTAATAACCTCAGCATCGTTTACTTGCTTGTGTTTTTTTAAATAGCAGCTTTGAGGAATAGAGATAACATCTACCTTTTTTCTTAGTACACACTGTTCACTTTGTTTCCTGTCATGTGACCAGACACTGAACTTTTCTCTTTCAGAGAGCCAAGGTGTCATTGTGGGGACTAAATGTAAAAACACAGGATGCAGAACAGTAGGTGGCTCTGTGGCTGTATCTCTGGAACTGTGTGTGTGTGTGTGTGTGTGTGCGCGTGTGTGTGAAGGATAAATTAATTGCACTTTATTTATGGTTTCTCACAGTGCAACCATTAACAACAATTTATGCAGCATAATATAATTTTTGACATGTTTATTAAAAGTGGAATTTGAACATCTGTAAACCTTTACCCTCATTTAAAACCAGATATTATTATGCTAATCAGACATCTCTGTCATTTCTGGCTAATCATCTGCTAGTAAACTACTAAGACATGGTGAGACTCCAGCATCAAATATAAGCAAATATAAATTTACAAAGGGGTTTTTATTTATTATTTTTAAATTTGTTATTTATTTATTTAACAAATAATTCTACAGCATACCGAATGTAATTAGTTCAGGATGCTGAGCTTAATTTCCCATATCACCGAGTTCATATGTGAAAGAGCTGAGAAAAGTTTCTGTCTCTGATCAAAATCAGCAATTAAGATTGGTGGTAGTGAAACTTGAATCCCCAAACTTCTAATTAGTAACCCAGAGCCTTAACCACTGATCCACCCCTGCCCCTGCTATTTTCAGGAACAATCACTTAATCTTTCCCATTCCAGAAGCCATTGTGACCAATCCCACTCACTCTCTAAAGAATCCACCCCTTTCAGCAATGCTCATCATTGTTTACACTTGCTTTTATTTTCTTGTTAATTTACCGGAATGTCCAAAGCTAATTAGCAGTGTACCAGGGTAAAGCAGAAACAAATAAACAAGGATGAATTCATGCATTCTGGCAGCTCGGTGGTGCAGTGGTTAGCACGTTCGCCTCATAGCAAGAAGGTCCTGGGTTTGATTCCCGGGCTCAGGCGTTTCTGTGTGGCGTTTGCATGTTCTCCCCGTGCTTGCGTGGGTTTCTTCCGGGTACTCTGGTTTCTTCCCACAGTCCAAAAGCATGCACAGTAGGCTGATTGGTGTTCCAAATCATCCCTAGGTGTGAATGTGAGTGTGAATGGTTGTGTGTGTGTGCTGGCCCTGCAATGGCCTGGTGAGCTGTACAGGGTGTACCCAGCCTTCACCTAGAGTCGGCTAATATAAGCACCAACCTTCCCATGACCGGAAAGAGAGGATTAGAAAATGAATGAATGAATGAATTCCTGCTGCTTGAGCAACCAATACACTTCGATATTAATGACATGACCTTGTATCTTTTTGCCAGTGTTAATCATTCTGACCCTTCAAATTAGGAAAACCTCACTTAGGGTGTTACACATATGTGTTTTAAAACAAACCAAAGTCTGTCCTTGAAAAGTGGACCAACCAAAAGGGACTCACACCTTATTTTGGGTTCACATTGTAACTCAGATCTCTTTCCGGTCCTCTTCAGCTTTGATGGGGAATCAGGCCACTTTCTCTTCACACTAGAAATCCTAGTTCTTAGACCATTACTGCTGTGGATTATGGGTAATGTTTATTTTGAACAATTGCAATAGTACATGTTCTATCTACAGCAAGCCAAGGGGACTAAAATATAACAGCTAAAGGGGATGCAAGCCTGGAGTGATTTGTGTTCGCAGTACACAGGTTAAACGAAACACAATACAGTCTCAACGTGAATGAAGTGATCTCAGGGGTCCTGGCTCATCTCAGGCGTTCACATATGTGCAAAACCCAATGCTGACTGACCACTCTGGGTTCATACCAAGTGTGCAAACATACCCTGAAGAGATCAAATACAGGTCTCATCAACAGATCAATAAACTAAAACATGGAAACATACCCTGCCCTCTAGTGGCGTAAATACATATAGCACTTTTTTTTTTTTTTTTTGTGCAAGTGTAGATGCACTAGAGCTGGGGTCTTCCAGCTTGTGCACAAAAAGCCAGTGTGGCTGCAGGCTTTCATTCCATCCAGGCAGGAGTCACACCTGATTCCACTTGTTCAGTCTCTTCTCTTGGTCCCCAATCAACTCCCAAATGTTCCTCCTATTTGGCTGTGAATTGGAAGCTTTAATTGCTATAATGACCACGTCAGTGTGTTAGAAGGATCAAACCCAAAATTATCCCTCTGTAGACTCTATGAACAGCATCAGGAACTTGAATGAGATAAGACTGATCCTGTTCACTATATATATATATATATATATATATATATATATGCTGATGTCTCTGGTCTTCTGTGAATCCCTGCAGTTATATTAAACAGAATTATCTCATTATCAACTCAGACTTCAGATTCAGATCCCCATAGAATGGGGAGCGTTGCTCAGATATCTGCTGCTGTTTGAATATCCAGGTGTCAGAAAAGAATGGTGGGTAATAGTATGAAAATTGGCTTGGTGTGTAGGCAGGCTTTGCTCATTACTTTAGGAACGTTTCTATTTGCTTATTAGGTCGTATTTGTCACTGGTAATTGGAATAGGTCCCTTATTCTGCCGTAATGGTGTTATTTTTGTCTGCTTACACATGCAGACACCTCAGACTTTATTCTGCTCCTCACTCTGAGTTTGTTCACTTTTACAAAGTGAAATAGGTTATAGATTTTTTTTTTGTCCCTGACGGCTGTGACCAGACAGCTAAAAATATAACACGGGAGCGGTGGAGCTTTTCTAGGCACCCTGGTGTGATGACCATTTTATCCCTGCCTGTATGAATGCTGAGTCATTTGACTGCATTGTCTGAGGTGTGGAGGCAGACACAAGTAATGCATTTTCAAACCGCTGAGTCGCTCTATCGCATGTGTGCCGGTGGATGCAATGGGAGACTGTGGGTTTAATTAATGAGATGGGTTGATGTGTGTGTTTGTGTGTGTGTGTGTGTGTGTAGATTTTCCAAGGCCCTGAGACAGATGCTGAGATTTGCACACATCACCCAGGAGCACCAGTCTTTCATGAAGGGTGAGGCTACAATTTTAAAGTTTTGTGAAAATAAACTTTTATATGCAAGCCTGATTCTAAAAAGTTAGGACTATGTGTAAATAGATAATATGTAAAATAAAATGTGTGAAAAAGTAGACTCTACCCTACACATAAACATTACATTCCACCTCAGCTGATTATTGCACAAGACACTTTACAGACAGTATTACTTGTAAAATCGCCACTGCATTTATATTTTTATATTTTATATATTTTTTGTAACCTATATTTTATTTTATCTTTAGTTTGCATTTACGTGTGTGTGTGTGTGTGT
>JAQMYF010000010.1:16798921-16815085 GCA_030014195.1 Neosilurus mollespiculum | reverse complement strand
TTTTTTTAATATATATATACAGGGTAACCCCAAAAAATATAGGTGACTCAACAAACCTCCTACATTTCAAAAGTAAATAAAAAGAAAAATGGTTAAAGATAAACAAATTAATATTTCAAGTCTACAAATAATAATTTGATCATCTTTAATCATCAACAGGGTCACCGTGTAAAAGAAACGAAAGCAAGGCCAATTCTTCACTGTATTTCATTGTTAAAAATTTCTTTTGTCAGAAAGATAGAAAGGACTTAACACTCTCTCCCTCACTCACTTAATCCTACTAGAGTCACAGGGGAGGCTGGATACTATCTCAGCAAACAACAGGCACGGTGCACCCTAAACAACTTGCCACACCATCGCAGAACAACACTCACAACCATTCACACACACACACACACACACACACACACCTAAAAGCAATTTGGAACAGCCAATTTACCGTAATATGCATGTCTTTGGACAGTGGGAGGAAACCAGAGTACCCGGAGGAAGCCCACACAAGCATAAGAAGAACATGCAAACTCCTGTTTCAAACAGAAACGCCGGAGCCTGGGACTCGTACCCAGGACCTTCTTGCTGTCAGTCAGATGTGAAAATTAACTATGACTAGTGCAACTGAACAAATCCAATTTTAAACACATTTAAAAACTGGACAATACACATGTCATTTATTCATTCATTTTCTGAACCGCTTAATCCTAATTAGGGTCGCGGGGGGGCTGGTGTCCCTCTCAGCCGACTCTGGGTGAAGGCGGGGTACACTCGGGACAGCTCGCCATCACTGGGCCAACATACACACAAACAACCATTCACACTCACACTCACAGGTAGGGGCGATTTGGAACAGCCAATTAGCCTACTGTGCATGTTTTTGGACTGTGGGAAGAAACCGGAGTACCCTGAGAAAACCCATGCAAGTACGGGGAGAACTTGCAAACTCCACACAGCAACGCCTGAGCCTGGGAATCACACCTAGGCCCTCTTGCTGTAAGGCAGACGTGCTAACCACTGCGCCACCGTGCTGCTCCTCCTGTTTAAACTGGCAGAGAAATTAGACAACGAATCTTTACACAACAAAGCCTTTCATAGTGTATGTACTAATGTGTGTGCGTGTGTGTGTTTTTTTTACCTATCCAACATCTTGGTGGTAGCTCTCTCCAGTTTCTCCAGGATCTGCAACAGCTGTGCATCATCGTCACACAAACCCCCCCACCCCAGCACCCGTGCCAGGTCATTTCCTGTGCCTAAGGGAAGCACACCCAACTGGCACTGCAGCAAACACAAACACACACACACTTAAAGAGAACAAGAACAACTCTGTTCTGTTGTTGTTGTACCATAATTACTTGTCTATTATTTCAAACCTGCTTGTGCAGTCCTAGTTTATCTAGTTCAGACAAAACCCAACCAACACTGCCATCGCCTCCACACACCAGGATACGAAATGTCACAAACTTCTGAAATAGGCGTAGTCTATATACACACACAAACACACACATTGTCATACACATACATGCTCATGCATCATGTTACAAGTCATTATGTAGGCTGTATAATGGTGGAAAGGATTTAAATGTGCTAAAAATGAAACATGTGGTAAGTCTCACCCCAGCTGTGGTCCTCCGTTCATGAGGTCAAAGACCTGCGCGGGGTTGAGCAGCTGCTTGAATTTGCGCAGGAATTTCACTCCTTGGTTATCGCCACTCTTACTGTTCACCAACACCAGCAGGGGACTAGAGCAAGACGGACTTGCTGCTTTCCAGAAACCTGTGGAGAGACATGGGGGGGTGTTTGAGCTAACAATCAGAAGACGAGCAAACGTTTTCCCTACAGCAACACAGCAAAACTGACCTTCATCTCAAATGAGGTTGAAATGATGGAACATTTCCTATTAGAAGATTACCGGATATCAAATCTTTGATTGTTACAACTCTTTCTAAATTTAAATCAAGGGATCATTTTCAACAAGTTTTTCTCAAGTAAAGCTATCTATCCATGCAGCAAGATCATTTCACTAGTATTAAGTCATTTTCTCCTTAAATTTCATCTTTATTTTTTTTATTTTAGCTCATCTTTGTGTGATGAATGTGTACAGTGTATCAGTGTGACTAATTTAGGAATTGAGGCATGTTGAGTATCCAGGCAGTCTTGGAGTGAGTTGTTTTTGGCTCGCTTCTCTCAGGGAATCAGCAGAGGAGGAAATCAGAGGAGGAAAAAAATAAGCAGACATTTCACCAAATAAAGTCATGTCAGGAAAAGTAAAAATTTAATTTAACCCTTGTTTTGTTCAAAATAACCGATTAATATTTAGATTTTTGTTTTATTATTTTATTTTGATTCACTGCAAGGAAAATTCGGATTTCGCATTTAACCCAGCCAAAGTGAGCACACGCAAGTAAACAGTGGGCGCACACACTCGGAGCAATTGGGGCTAAGGTGCCTTGCTCAACGGCATTTCAGTCACTGTTGCCCCCACACATTTACCTGCTGGTTTGGGAATCGAACTAGCAACCTTTTGGTCCCAAACCATATATATTCATTCATTCATTTATTTTCATTTATTAACTGCTTAGCTGTTCAGGGTATACCCTGGCTTCACCGCTAGTTGGCTGAGATAGGCTTCAGCCTTCAATGGATGAATGAGTGAGTGAGATCTAGGCCACAATGACAACATCTAAAAAAGAATGACAAAAAGTAGAAGGATTGGCAAGTCTCTACCAACCAATCAGTGGACTTTATCATAATTTATAGGTTTTGATGGAAGATCGTATAATGACCAGTACACTGGATACAGGGACTGAAATACTGGAACTGTTACAACTGACTGGAGAAAACCTAAACAGTGGTTTTTATGGCTCTTAAATTCCCTCCTACATTTATCTACACTGTCCTCTGTGGACGCTTGCCAATGTGACAGAAGGACTTTTGAGGCTCCATTCCCTTCAGTAATACTTTTATGTTTCATTACTCACATAAAGGGAGGATAGTTCATCACGTATAAAAATGTCAGATTACAGCATGTAAGAGTTGTTCTGGCAATGTGACATGACATTTCTAAATAGGATTACTAACAGCACAAAGATGGAAATGGTAAATTACATTACAAAAAAAACACCAGATCACCCCGCCTTCGCCCAGAGTCGGCTGAGATAGGCGCCAGCCTCCCCGCAACCCTAATAAGAATAAAGTGGCTTGGAAAATGAATGAATGAGAAAATGAATTAATGAACAAAAATATATATCTTTAGTTCTATCAGATTCAAGGGTCCGGGTTTGAAGGTGTCTATTCTGTAAAGATACGTGTAGATGATGCAGCCGTCGAGCAAACCTTACCATCTGAATCAATGCTGTTGAGAGCAGTGGGAGGAATGATGGACACTTTACACTGACCCAGTGGACACACGTTCCCCAACTGCTCCTTACAGCTACTGTGGACCTGCACTCAGACACACACACACACACACACACATGAAATATAACATTACTGTGATGTGAAATAAAGTTTAAGAAATTTTATACACGAGGGTATATAGTATGTATTGTATTTATATTGTATTGTATAACATAAACTAAAATTAAACATAATAAAAAATGCAGAAGATAAATATTATATTTAATATGCCTTGTTTATTTAATTTTTCAATTCCCTATAATTTATTATTATTCATATCATGTGTTCATATCACCTAACGGTGTGTTTGAGATGCAGGCTTCATTAACGCTGTGTGTTGAGTCAAAGTCCAGACCACTTACAATAGCTTTACACCAGAGACAGCGCCAGTCCTGCAGCCTGCGCACGCTACCACATGTCCGATCACACACCACACACTTAGCACTGACTGGCAGGTTCCCCTCCAGCCACTGGTGAGGCATGGATACCTGGACATGTACATACACACAGCAGTTTTTATTTATTCACAGCCAAATGCAAAAATTACACAAACAAAACAATACATCTTAATGACTTCATTATTGAATTATCTAATTATATCATTAAATCTAAGATCCTTATATCATTAAATTTAAGGTCCTTATTTAATGATATCAACTCACCCCGTCTTCATCCTCGATGATGTCATTTCCTATGGAAGCCAGAGTGGTCCACTTGCAATTGTTAGTGGATCGGACAGCACAGCGTTTATGAGCTTTAAACTTGCACACTGTAACATGCAAATGATAAGATAGTGAGAGACTAAACAGAAAGATACACCGAAGGTACTTAAACTAGATAAAGAGAGCATGACAGCAGGAGTGTGGCTGATTTGTGTCTGTGCTGTTGTTGAATGCTTGTTTGCATGTTCACCTTCGCAGGACAGGCCGTGAGAGGTGACTCCTGGCAGTGCCTCTCGACAGACGTTACAGAATGTAGGGCGAGCATGAGAGCATGCGTACCAATTATGCATCCCAGAGAAGTGTTCCATATTAAACTGGCTGGCCTGAGATCACACACAACAAAAACAAATCCTAAACACATCACGCCTCTGTATGTGAATGCAAACAAAGTCAGCGTACATGCCGCTTTGTCAGAAATCCAAATCATGCACTTCCAACAGGTCAGAGCATCTATTACCTATAATCAAATAACAAAGGTCAAAGGTCAAACACTGACCTCATATGTCTCCCATTTCTGTACAGACTTCAAAGCACTAATCCAATCCTCCATCTCTTTTCTGCTCTCAGCACAAAGCATCAACTTACGGAAAGGAGTGATCACCTGAAAACAGATTAAGGTAAAAAGGATAAAGGAATGAGAGAGTGAGCGAAAGGAGGATAAGAGTAGTGAAAGTAAACACGCAAACCAGATCGAGTTAATGAAAGTGAGTCAGTGCTTATCTGTGTCAGTGAAACAAAGGGAGGGACCAAATGACTGCATGACTACACATGAATTACTGAGTAGAATTGCTATGCAGAGGTGTGTAATGACTGTAAAGTTGTGGACACTCACAGTAAAGCTGGGATTTCTTTGTAAAGCTGTATATTCACTGCAAAGTTGTGTAAATCCACAGTAAAGCTATGTTTAATCTGTAAAGATCTTTCGTCACTGTAAAGTAGTGTGCACTTACAGTAAACCTATGTTGTAAAGCTGTATATTCGCTGTAAAGTTGTGTAAATCCACAGTAAAGCTATGATTTCTCTGTGAAGCTGTATATTCACTGCAAAGTTGTGTGTACACTCACAGTAAACCGATGTTGTAAAGCTGTATATTCGCTGTAAAGTTGTGTAAATCCACAGTAAAGCTATGATTTCTCTGTGAAGCTGTATATTCACTGCAAAGTTGTGTGTACACTCACAGTAAACCGATGTTGTAAAGCTGTATATTCGCTGTAAAGTTGTGTACACACACAGTAAACCTATGATAACTCTGTAAAGCTGTGTACTCACTGTCAATTTGTGTATACTCACAGTAAAGCTATGTTGTAACGCTGTATATTCATTGTTAAGTTGTGTACATCCAGAGTAAATCTATGATTTCTCTGTAATGCTGTATATTTACTTTAAAGTTGTATACACACAGTAAATCTATGATGTAAAGCTGTTTATTCACGTATAAACAGCTTTGTTGTGTACACTCATGGTAAGGCTATATTGTAAAGATATATATTAATTGTAAAGCTGTATACACTAAACCAGTAAACCTATGTTGTAAAGCTGTATACTCATGTAAAGTTGTGCACACCCATAATAAAACTATGTTTAATCTGTAAAGCTGTATATTCATTGTAAAATGGTGTACACTTACAGTAATACCTATGTTTAATCAGTAAAGTTTTTTATTCACTGTAAAGTTGTACACACTCACAGTAAAACTACAACAACTCTATAAAGCTGTATATTCACAATAAAGCTATGTTTACTCTGTAAAGTTGTGTACGCAGTGTAACTAGAGGCCCACGATAGGGGAATCACCCTTCAATAGGGGAATCACCCCAGCTGCTACCTAGTCATTCCAAACAATTGGTGACCATTTTATTGACCTTAAACTTGACCTACAACAACTTTTTCATAAGCTCATTTCAGCTTTTGATTCCAAGTCGCTACGCTGAAAATTTGATGGTGATGTATCAAGCAGTTTTTGACAAATAGGTGTGCGCAGCCACAAGAAAAAGAAAAAAGAAAAAAAGAACAAACTGACAGAAGTGAAAATAATACAAGCTATGCTATCGCAGCTGGTAAAGATGTAATACATTCAGCGTAACGCTGTGTTTACTCGGCTGTGTACTCACTGTAAAGTTGTGTGCACTCACAACTCACAAGCACAAGCAAAATTTCTAAGCAACGCATTTGCTGTGATTGTACACTCACCGTTAAGGTTAGTCCCTTGAGCTATCTTGTGGGGTGTCCTCTGGGAATATGGTATACTGGACCCATTGCTACAGGCCGTTTGGTCTCTGTATTGCTGGAGCCAGAGCTTGGTCCGCATTGATAACATCGAATTTGTTTCCGGTGGGGGTTGGTCACTGCCAAAGCTGAACTTTGGGTTCTATTAATAATATTTATAGATAGAATTTCTAGGTGCAGCCAAGGCGTTGAGGGGTTCTGGTTTGGTGGCCATAGGATCTTGTCTCTGCTTTCGCGGATGACGTTTTCCTTTTGGCTTCATCAAGCCAGGACCTTCAGCTCTCGCTGGAGCGATTCGCAGCTGAGTGTCAAATGGCCGAAATGAGAATCAGCAAGTCCGAGGCCATGGTTCTCAGCCAGAAAAGGGTGGAATGCATCCTCAGGGTCTGGAATAAGGTAATGCCCCAAGTGGAGGAGTTCAAGTATCTTGGGGTCTTTGTTCACAAGTGAGGGAAGGATGGAGTGGGAGATTGACAGACGGAAAAGTGCAGCCTCTACTGTAAAGCACAGCTTTTATTGGTCTGTCGTAGTGAAGAGGGAGCTGAGCCGGAAGGCAAAGCTCTCAATTTACCAGTCGATCTACGTTCCAGCCCTCACCTATGGTCACAAGCTTTGGGTAATGACTGAAAGAACAGGATTGCAAATACAGGCGGCTGAAATGAGCTTCCTTTGCAGGGTGGCAGGGCTTTCCCTTAAAGATAGGGTGAGAAGTTCAGTCATCCGGGAGGAGCTCGGAGTAGAACCGCTGCTCCTCCGCATTGAGAGGAGCCTGTTGAGGTGGCTTGGGCATCTGATTAGAATGCCTCCTGAATGCCTCCCTGGTGTGGTGTTTCGGGCATGTCTATCCGGGAAGAGGCCCCAGGGACGACCCAGAACAAGCTGGAGTGACTATGTCTCTCGGCTGGTCTGGGAATGCATCAGTGTCCCCCCGGAAGAGCTGGAGGAAGTAGCTGGGGAGAGGGACGTCTGGACCTCACTGCTTAGGCTTCTGCCCCCACAACCCGACCCCGGATTAAGCGGATGAAGATGAAGATGAAGACAATAATAATAATAATAATAATAATAATAATAATAATGATAAACCTCTATTCCGTGTTTGGATGCTTTTCACACAGTGGCGAGTTGGAATGAAGACATTCTTGCCTTGATAAGGCAGTGTAAAAGAGGCTGAGTGTACTCAATATAAGAATGTGTGTACTCACTGTAAAGCTGTTGTTTATATTCTTGGTACTTGTCTCTGCCACACTGGCATCAGAAAGGTCAACTTCGTCAAATATGAGGGACTGCACCAAAAAAAACAAGTTATTCAACAAGGTCAGACAAACCGCATTCCATTGAGATAAGAGTTATTACCGCTATTACCTTCGAGTCCTTGGCATAGTAGAGAGTCCTGCCTCTCAGTTTGAAGTACCTCCTCTTCCATCTCTGAAAGGAGCTGGTTTGCTTTAACAGGATTCCCTCCTTCACACTCTTCTACAGGGCAAGTTAAAGAAAGAGAAAGTTCATGATGAGAGGCTTAACCTGTGTGGATACAGCATGTGAATCTGTGTAAAGAAAATTCCAAATAACCTAAAATGCCTTAAAGGTGTAACATATTCCGATTCCACAGCACCATAGATGGAAAATCTGTTTTCAAGTGCAGACAATATGACCTGACCTTTGTTAATTTTCATGTAATTACCCCAATCACACTTAAATGTAATGTGGATAAACGTGTCCTCAGTCCCTAAGCAACATTCCAGTGGTGGCTCAGTGGTTAAGCCTCTGGGTTACTGATCAGAAGGTTGGGGATTCAAACACCAACACCATCAACCTGCCTTTAGCAAGACCCTTAACCACAATTACTCAGTTGTACTTAAAAAATGGTAGGTTGCTCTGGATAAGGGCATCTTCCAAGTGCAATAAATGTGAATGAAAACATGACTGTGAAAACCTTTTGCACTACCAGAAAGGAACAGTGTATAAAGTATTTAGAGCTCTCAACTTTATTTCAATATATCAGTTATTTAGTTAGGTACGGCACGGTGGAATAGTGGTTAGCACATCCACCTCACAGCAAGAAGGTGCTGGGCTCGAGTTCTGGGCTCAGGAGGTTTGCATGTTCTCCCTGTGAATTTGTGGGTTTCCTCCAGGTACCCTGGTTTCCTCCCACAGTCCAAAGACAGACACATTAGGCTAACTGGCTGTTCCAAATTGCCCCAGGTGTGGAAGTGAGAATGAGTGGTTGTGTATATATTGCCCTGCCATGGTCTAGCGGGCTGTTTGAGCAGCACCCCTCCCTCGCCAGTGGAGATCCGGCTCCAGCCTCCGCGTGATTGATAGTAGGATTAAGCGGTTGGTAAAGACAGTAAAAGAGAGAGTTATTTAGTTAGCATATGCAAAGGATTACCAGAAGTGTCAGGTTATGTACCTGTGACTTAAAAAGAAGCGTTTTCATTCTGCCTCTGTTATCATTTGACTGTGGGTGCTCATAAAATGCACTTTCATGGACTCAATACAAAACAGTTTTAGTTTCAGGACAACCAAAGTAGTTATATAAAGTAGTAATATCCTTCAATTTAAAACCATTACAGGAAAAATTGACAGCTTTTTAAAAGACATTTAACTTTTGACTGGCAGTATGTGTTAGACAGAATACACACACACACACACACACACACACACACACACACACACACTGTGTGACGTCAGATGATGATGACTCACACTCGAGTGACGCACTAAACTCCTTTAATCTTTATACTTCCTGCTCTGTCCTGTCTGCCCTCTCCCTCTGTGGACTCATTCACATTTCTCTGCACCTCACTTTCCTCATTTACCTCCTTTCAAACATTTTCCCCACCCTCTTCTCCTCCTCTCTCTATCTTCTCGATGTCTCCTCTAATCCACAATGTCCTTCACGGTGCTAAAACCAAAAATCCCACAATATCCAACAAAGTTTATTAGTTTGTGTGTTATTGCTTTCTGGAGTCCTGGGTAATGAAGGATCTCAGTGACGCACATTTGAAAATTTAATTCGATCTCTATGTGTTAGTTTGTTAGTTTGTGTGGGTGCGTGTGGGGTACATGGGGGGGATGAGTGTAACAAAAAAAGATGAAGACATCTGCTTCGTCTGCTGTCACTGTGAACACATGAGAAGATTGTTCAGCAGTTACCGTGAGTCAGCGGGAGCTAGCGGGATTTGTAATGCTTGACGCAATGAGTAATTACTCTGAGAAGAAAGAGTCAGTATGGAAGTGTTAGCGTTTACCTTTTTATCTACCTTGTATCACACAGATTTACAAGAGAGAAAAAGACAGGGAGGCCAATGAGCATGAAAAAAAGTGACAAGTCTAGAGACGAATAAATAAATAAATAAATAAATAAATAAGTAAAAAATAACTGGGGGGGGGGGGGGGGGGGGGGGTGTGCATAATTATATGCTCTCTAAGCACAGCTCACCCAGGAAATCAGTTCGAAGGCAATAACGCGGTAAGAAACAAGCCATTACAACAGGCATGTTCTTGTAGTCAGGACTAAGTATTGCCAGAGGAAAACATCTACCAACTGAACCTTTTTTTTTTTTTTGCACTTTTATTTTTGAATTTTTTTTTTAACATCTATAACTACACAAGGATTTCATCATCTTTTTTTATCTTTTCCTATACAAAAACTCTGGGAATAACAAGGCTGCTTAACTGAGGTAAAAGTCAGGTATAGAGCATTGGACGCAGCAAGTCAGCAACAGCCAGCGTCGCGTCAATCATTGATAAGCCAAATATAAAAAAGTGATTTTGCGACCTTGAAACAAGGTCAAGGTGACCCATATACAGTCCCAGCCGGGAACTTCCTGACTGTAACCCATCCATCAAATTTGGTGATCCAACGTCATTTGCTTTCAAGGTTATCACACTAACAAACCTTGACAAGCCAAATATACAAAAAGTGAACTTGTAACCTTGAAACAAGGTCAAGGTCATGTATAATCCCACCCTTTCTGCACCTGAGGGGGACCCAAACACCAAATTTGGTGATCCTGTGTTTTTCCTTCCAAAGCTTTTGCACTAACAATTCTGATGGACAGATAGAGACAGAACCCATTCCTACCCATTCCCTCCGCTCGGCTCACTGAATAAGCTTTTTCTACAAAACTGGATAACATTACTGGGGACAAATAACTCTGATAAAAATCACTAAATCAACATTCTATAATAATATCCGTATCCTTAGCACGTATTCAGCAATGTCTTCCAAGTTTAACAAGATTCTGAGAGAAGCTGCAGAAGGAGTTGATTTTAGAAGAAAGGCCCATAAGCATGGGTAATAACTATGTTAAAAATCAGCCCATCGCCATTTTATGATAATATGTGTATCCTGAGCACATGTCCAGTGTGTCTGCCAAGTTTGAAGAAATTCTGAGAAAACCTGTAGGAGGAGTTGATTTGAGAATATTCTGGGACAGATGGATGAACAGATGAAGAGACCAAGAGACGGACAGACCAACGGATGGCAACGACATAATCTCTCTTCTTGCCTTCATCCAGCGGGGGATAGAAATGACCTATCCATTTCTGTCTTTGACACAAACATATAATGACCAACTGTCCTTTTCATAGTCAAATCGTCCAGAGAAAAAAGCTGTAAAAAGCTGAATACACTGACTGGACTCAAGTGCTCCATGTTGTCATGGTAATGTTGACAATAACACCTTACATGCACTCTGAATATGACTGTCTACAGCGTGAAAGCTTTCCATTCATGTGGTCGGCTATTTGGCCAATCATTCCAGCAAAACTCAGTTAATTTTACCCGTCTGATAAATGATGCTCATTATTATTTATTTATCGCTTGCAGAAAATTCACATTCTTCATATTTGTTTGCTAAAATTAGTTGCTAAATATACTTTGGCAGCTTTTAAACTTGGCATCCCATCCAAGTAAAGTCTATGTGTGGGAAACACAGCACTCTCCTTAGGATCCTGTTCAGGTTTGGGTATTTTATTTTGAACTTCACTCAATTTCTAACCACATCTCAGAAAATTTGAATATTACATGAAATCAATAAAAAAAAAGGATTTTAAATACAGAAATGTCACCTCTCTGAAAAGTATATTCATGCATATGTACTCAGTACTTGGTTTGGGCCCCTTTTGCATTAATTACTGTCTCAACGCGGCATGGCATGGATGCTATCAGCCTGTGGCACTGCTGAGGTGTTATAGAAGACCAGGATGCTTCAATAGCGGCCTTCAGCTCTTCTGCATTGTTCGGCCTCATGTCTCTAAAACCAGGTTTTGGTACTTTTGGCAGTGTGGGCAGGTGCCAAATCCTACTGGAAAATGAAGTCAGAATCTCCATAAAGCGTGTCTGCTGAAGGTAGCATGAAGTGCTCTAAAATGTCCTGGTAGACGGCTGTTGACTCTGGACTTAATAAAGCACAGTGGACCAACACCAGCAGATGACATGGCTCCCCAAATCAACACAAACTGTGGAAACTTCACACCAGACTTCAAGCACCTTGGATTGTGGGCCTCTTCATTCTTCCTCCAGACTCTGGGATTTTACCAAATGATAAAAGAGGACTTTGGACCACTGTACCTTATTAAGTCCAGAGTCAACGCTACCAGGACATTTTAGAGCACTTCATGCTATCTTCAGCAGACAAGCTTTATGGAGATGCTGACTTCATTTTCCAGCAGGACTTGGCACCTGCCCACACTGCCAAAAGTACCAAAACCTGGTTCAATGACCATGGGGTTACTGTGCTGGATTGGCCAGCAGACTCACCTGACCTGAACCCCACAGAGAATGTATGGGGCATTGCCAATAGAAAGATGAGAGACCGAACAATACAGAAGAGCTGAAGGCCGCTATTGAAGCATCCTGGTCTTCATTAACACCTCAGCAGTGCCACAGGCTGATAGTATCCATGCCATGCCGCGTTGAGGCAGTAATTCATGCAAAAGGGGCCCAAACCAAGTACTGAGTACATATGCATGAATATACTTTTCAGAGGGATGACATTTCTGTATTTAAAATCCTTTTTTTTTAATTGATTTAATTTAATATTCGGATTTTTTTTAGAAATTTGGATTTGGGGTTTTCATAAGCTGTAAGCCATAATCATCAAAATGTAATATTTCACTTTGCATGTAATGAGTCTATATAATATATCAGTTTCACCTTTAAAGTTGAATTACTGAAATAAATAAACTTTTGCATGATATTCTAATTTTAAAATTTAACAGAGTTTCACCTGTACCACCACCTGTTGGTGTTATAACATTGCACTTGGCTATAAAAAGTCTATAGTCCCGATCAAGGTTCTCTACACAAGTACACAAGCATACCACATACCAATCACCTAATATTCGCTCTCTGATAGCTCAATGTCAGGCGATCACCCATGGCCATCAGTCACCATGGCAACACCAATAAGTTGCCTGCAAACATCCTCGTCAGTTGTTTAATCAGTGGACTGGGGAAAAGGTGGGGCAAACTTGGAAAAAAGAGTATATTAAACACACACAAGTTACTGTTTAACAAATAAAAAAAAACATGACTGTATGTTAGGTGTGGATTCGTCGATATTCATTTACACTGAGAAATATCAATGACTGGTAAAGATAAATACCTGAAATATTGCAGAAATAATTTTCAACGTTATAGTACAAGTCTATAGGTCCAGGAGGAAAATGCATTTTGGACTCATTCACAATCACAGGGATTAAAGTCCAGAGACTAAAAGCAATAAGAACACCCTCCCACCCCCCCACACACACACCCGACCCACCCCAAGTGCAGGAATATACCAAGCAGAAATGTTTGCACTTCTTCTGGTCTGTATGGCTTTTATTTGAATCACCTGGACGGTGTTATAAAAGTTTAGCTTGACCTTGGTATGCACGATTTGATGAAGTGTACTTTATGTGCCTTCTGCACTCGCAGCGAGTTGATTGACCTGAGCACGGCAGCATTACCCACTGGGAATATGAAGGCTCATCATGAAATTTCCCACTTGAGTCCATTTACTGATTGCCCTTTATTACAAAATGGCAGCTCTGCAAACATTTCCTAAAAATGAATACCCTTCAAGTGCTTTTAATATCCATTTTTTCTCTGCTTTCATTAAAGGTGCTTTTAAATGTGTCTGGTGGCCTAGAAAACTTGCCAGACGTGATTCTGGCCAAAAGACAAAAAGACCAGGAGGGTTCTTTCTCCCCCCTTTACATAACCAAAGTCAATTCCTTTTGTAATCAGATGTTGGCTGTCTGTGATGCTCCTGTTGCTATGGAATTATAAGATGTTATGTGGAATTTATTCTCTTTGAATTGAACCCCGATGCATTTAACTCTAACCTGGTCTGAGTCTGCCTGGGAGAGATTGATCATCCTAGTATGATTCGCATGCAGTGAGAAAGTGCTTTAATCTAATTACAGGACATCAACAAAAACAGTGCCCTAAAGTGTTTATTGATTTAATGCTGTAATCCTACAAGGATCGTAGGAAGGCAGGAGCCTACCTCAACTGGCAAAGATGGGTTACACCCTGAACAGCTAGCCAGTCCATCGCACGGCCAATACACATACAACAAATTTGAAACAGCTAATTAGGCTAATGTGCAGGTCGTTGGACTGAGGGAGGAAACCGGAGTGCCCAGAGGAAACCCACACAAGCATGAGGAGAACAAACTCTACACAGAAACGCTCTCACCGGAGACTGGGCTGAAACCAAACATTTTCTTGCTGTGAATTGAATGTGCTAACCACTACGCCACTACGCCACAGTGCTGCCCAGACACCTTACAGTGGAACGATAATGAAAAACAAAACAAAATAAAAAACAAAAAATAAATAAAAATAAGTAATAAAAATAAATAAATAAACAAAACTGCAGCACATCCTAAGTGAATCCCTTTACAGTTTTGCAAATCAAACCAAGGGAAAAAATTCCAGAATAATGCCAGATTCATTTATTGCCAGATTTATTAAATGCTAATTTATTTGCCACAGTAAAACAAACTCTGAATTTCATAAGAAAACTTTTAGGTTGCCTGTTTTACTCATCTGTCTATTTGATGTTCAGCGGTAACAGACTGATCAATGAAGGATATGCCTTGCTATGATTCTATTACAGGGACTAGACTAGAAGCATAATGGGAGCATGTATTACTATATTCGCATGAGACTTCATCCCATTTCATTCTTTATCTGTGGTGTACAAAGTACAGTATATTCACATTCCATAAGTAGGAGGACTGATTACGAATTCCTCACTAATGATTCGAAGTATTCAGATGACACTGTATCTCCTGGAATTTAGGCTACAAGTCAACGCAATTCGATAAGAGTCCACATCGTCACTGCCTTCGTCAGCTGGTAATTAAGCTAATGAGGTTATTACAACCCCAGCTAACCCTCTTTCTGAAAAGTGAGATTCTAAGAGCTGATACTGATTCAATTCCAAGCCAGTTGCTGAGTGAGAGAATCTGCAAGCATTGTAATATCCATTCTTCAGTTTTCCGAGTTTGTTGAACGTCCATGTGTCTGTGCCAGAGAGTCCCACAGTCATCTGTCTTCAGTAGGCACTTTTATCCCGTTCAGTGTTGGCATAAAAATACACTCTGGATGAGATCCCGACTTATTCCCGGGCACCATGCATTTTTTAAAAAAAAGCATTCCATCTGAGGTTGACCCGAGTGTCTCTTCCCCCAGGTGAGAGGAGTCGTAAATGCTTTCAGGTTCTAAATGGATCCATACACTGTCCCTAGAGGCTAAACATTACATAAGCAACTACTGCCTCTGAACCACTAAACGAATCCTCAGTAGCTCTCCTGGTTCTCGTTCAGGCCAGAATGTTTTATTTAAATTAGTTGAACTGTGATACAGTTTACTACGGCTGCAAATAACTTATATCTCTAGCTAATTTAAGAAAAAACTCACATACTGCTTTTAGTGGTGTGTCATTTAATGTATGAGCATGGTTACAGGCGAGGGGATCAGCTAATAAAGCTGCTAGGACAAGAAGCTGATCAGCAGCTGGCACAAGTCGTGATCAATGCTAATCCTACTCCAGTGCTAATCCAGTTTAATCCGGCAGTCGGAGCCATGCTTTCTGCTTTTTAAAGCCTTCTGTTCAATTCGTTCTGCTGTGTCTGGATGTTGACTCTGTAAAACAAATCCAACTTAAAAATTCAGAACCACTTTTATGGTTCAGACCTCATTGTAATCCGCATCCTGATGGGTTTTCATGTTAATGACGTTTGAGGAGCTACATTTACTCTCACATCTAGTCATTCCTAATGTATCCACAGCTGCGCAGGAAAAAACAGTGTTCAATGTGAAAAAATTCAAACATGCAAAATAAAACAAGTTCTTCAAGTGCCAGGGTAGACTGAGAAATCATACAGTAACAAAAAAAAGGAATGAGTGAAAAGAAATACAGAATATTGTCTATTGAAGATGGATATCTTTACTAAACAGGGAGTGCTCCACACTTTTGACCTTTTCCCTACTCCTTAAATCAGTTTGTCAGCAATCAGTTGTTAGTAGAATAACCAACCAACCAATTAACCAACCAATTAACCAGCCAACCAACCATATAACCAACTAACCATAACCATATACCCAGCTATAGACATTTAATCAGATCTATAGCTGTTCATTTCTCACTGTATATGAGATATATTGAATCTATGAACATGCTAATAGCTCCACAAGGAGTAGAATATGTCAAAGTTTTGGCCTCGGTCTTAATTAATCATTCATTAATTCATTTTCTGAACCGCTTATTCCTAATTAGGGTCGCGGGGAGGCTGGAGCCCATCTCAGCCGACTCTGGGTGAGG
>JAQMYF010000010.1:16783559-16795499 GCA_030014195.1 Neosilurus mollespiculum | reverse complement strand
ATCTATCTATCTATCTATCTATCTATCTATCTATCTATCTATCTATTTATTTATTTCACAAACTGACTTTGGGCACAGAAATAATTATCTACATTAATAATTACCACATACGAAATGATTCTGAACGATCTGGTTGGTCTCGCTATGTGGGGATTAAAAAACAAAAAACATTATCTAAGCATTAACCAATTATTGAATCAAAACAACAGACACTCACAGCTTGTCACGGTCACTTGTAGCTGACGGAGTCATCATTATATCGCTTTAAAATAATAAACCAAAAACATTCCCACACTATATAGACTCGAACTTTGAATAAGCTTCTGTTATGTTTCTGTGTAGCATATACTAAAATCTGAATGGGTCTAAAGGATGCTGTTAGCTACACCGCGCTTAGCTCTGCTCAGAGTGCATGAAGTTCACTCGACCTGCATCTGTCATGGTTAAAATGTGCATTCATTCATTAATTTACTGAGCCGCTTAATCATGCAGGAGGCTATCTCAGCTGACTCTGAACAGCCCGCCAGTCCATCACAGGGCCAGCACACATTATTATTTACACTCACACTCACACGTAAGGGCAATTTGGAACAGCCAATTAGCCAAATGTCTGTGGGAAGAAACAAGAGTACCTGGAGGAAACCCACACAAGCACGGAGAGGACACGCAAACTACACACAGAAATGCCCGGGTCTCAAACACAATATCTTTTTGCTGTGAGGCGGATGTGCTAACCACTCCGCCATCGTGCTGCCCTGGTGAAAACATGTAAAAAATATTACAATTATTAAAAATATTGATTTAGTTTGCTTTTTAGAATTGAATAGTTCACATCCACCTCACATTTGATGCATGATTGTTAATTATGTCGAGGATTGGTCCTTAGAAGGATAGCGTGTGTGTGGTGTGTGTGTGTGTGTGTGTGTGTGTGTGTGTGTGTGTGAGAGTGAGCACATTGCTCTCAGTCACTGTGGGATTTTCATTAATGTTACAGAGAAAGAGACCTGCCAGCTCTGATAAACACTAAACACACTCACTGACTTAATCACACACGCACACACACACACACACACACACACACACACACACACACACACACAGTCACTCACTCACATACACACACATCAGATAATTCATCCAGAAGCTACAGTAAATATTACACACCCGAGAGCAGGAGAAAAGAAACATCGAACATCATCTTACGCTTCAGCTTCAGAGAAGAGATCACACACACAACCACACACACACACACACACACACACAAGATTTTCTTTCTTTTTAACTCTATAGCACCACACACACACACACACACACACACACACACACACACACACTCCCTCTCTCTCTCTCTGTAAAGAGCAGGACCCATAAAAGTAGACGGAAGTATTTTCCGCAGTGTGAAGCTCTAACCTGTGTGTTCTCGTATGTATATCTCTCTGCGGTGGAGCAAACAGTGTTGCTGGAGCTGCGCTCCAAATAATCCTCCTCACTGAGGTGGCCCTGGTCTCCCTGAACCCCTCCAATGCATGAGAAAGGCAGAGGTAGGCAACACACACTACCTGGACACAGCCTGGCCATGGCCATGTTCTAACCAGAACTTTCACACTCACACAAGCAAACGTTCACACTGACTTCCTCGACGGAACACACACACCCTTTTAAGAAGAAACTACTCCTCTACTCCAGGTGAGCAATAAAGTTAAGGATTTTCCTGTTACCTGGGACCGCCCTCTAAGTCATGCCACACACACACACACACACACACACACACACACACACATACACACACACACACACACACACACACACACACACACCCCCAGCGTGAAAACGGAAGGACTATAAATAAACTCAGGTAAACCGGTTTGTCAAGGCCTGTAAGAGAAATGTATGAGGAGGAGAAGGGCTGCTATTGGTCCACGTCTGCTGTCAATAAAAAACCCAGACAGAAGCAGATCATAGGCATGACAATGCAGTTATGTGAGAGTGAAAAAGGAAATGTAAGGTATGATAAGGTATGACCTGTCATATTCATGAGCACTGGAATGTGGACAGCTCGTATCCGAGATCTGTAGATCATATCAGGCAAGAAGCTGACGAGCAAGAAAGAGAACCTAATGGTTGAAAACGTGCGTCATAAGGAAACTAAAAGTGACACCATTCATATGGTGGTGGTGGTGGTGGTGGTGGTGATATACGATGATGATGTGCTTAACAAAAGAAATTTGAGGTTTATGTATAAAATATTAAGGGAAAAAAAAAAAGCTTTAAATTCTTTTTTTATATCATTTTCTCTACTGATCAAAAGTTTTGGAACACCCACTTTCTTTCCATTTTTATGCACATTTATGCAGTTTTGTATCTCAGCGTACGCTGAAATTAAAGCACAGAACAAAAAATAAATAAATAAACAGGCGAAGGAAACAAAGGTAGAGGAATTGTTCTCTTTAACACAATTCAATCTAAAATATTCGACTCAACAAAGTAGGCAATGTCTGCAGATATTACAACTGAACACACTTGTTGAATTCTTTCAATGATGGAAATCAGTTATTGTTCTGGAAGTATGGTGGCGTTATAATCAGCATGTCTGCCTCATACCAAGAAGGTCCCAGGTTCGATTCGCGGGCTCGGCGAGGGCGTTTCTGTGTGGAGTTTGCATGTTCTCCCTGTGCTCGTGTGGGTTTCCTCGGGGTACTCCAGCTTCCTCCCACAGTCCAAAGGTATGCACATTAGAGTAATGGGCTGTTCCACATTGCCCCTAGGTGTGAGTGTGAATGGTTGTGTGTGTTGCCCTGGAATGGTCTAGCAAACTAGTTCAGTGGGTATCCCGTCTTTGCCCAGTGCCGGCAGAGATAAGCACCAGCCTCCCCGGGACCTTTGTAGGATTAAGGGGTTTGGCACGTCAGTGAGTTGAGTGAGAGAAGTTCTTCATTACACCGCTGCAGAAGTTTCCACAAATGTGTTGCACTTATTGGTTGCTTTGCGTTCACCCTTCTGTCCAAACTAGCTTGATGGGGTTTAAGTCTGGAGACTGTGCTACCAGTCCATGATTTGAAGCCTACCGTCTTCTTAAACTGCTTAAATTTCAATAAAACTGAAAACATAGCAGTGTTTTGAAATTTTGACCAGTAGTCTATCAAAAAAATAACATACTTTCATACTATTCACTGTAGCAGAATAAAGTGAATACAAAACCATAGAGAAGAAAACTGTACCACATGATGCCATATGAAAACTGTAATTCCTAATGAGAAACGTAAAGAAACACTCCTTGTTTGAGTTAGCATTTAGCACAATGACACCGGGGTGCCCAGAGGAAACCCATGCAAGCACAGGGAAAACATGTTAACACCACACAGAAACACCCCGAGTCTGGGAATCGAACCCAGGCTCTCGTACTGGGAGGCGAACATGCTAACCACTACGCCACCGTGCCAGTTTGCACTCATTGTTTGTTAAATTTTCATGCCACAATAACAGTGATGAGTATCTTGATAATTTCCTATATAAGACACTTGACACAGGAAAGCCTTTAAACTACAAATATTATCACACTTTGCTCTGTTCAGTGATACCTACCTTATACATAAAGCCCTAAAACACACAACAGGCTACAGAAAACTCTGCTCATGCTAATGTACTATACAAAAGCCTTTTCACACATAATGTACTTTACACCTCTCGTCACTCAACTGCTTTACAATGCCTGTGATTTGTACACAATCTGACATTTATGTGATAAAGATATGTCTGCTAATCACACGTTTTCGTCATTAAAAATGTTCAGTGAGGAAGTTCCAGTGGAAGTGGCAGTGTAGTGTGAAGTCTATACAGCGGGGAGTGTGTTTAGATTTGGATAACAGATCACAGATTTGATTGATATGTTTAAGCAACTGGAGGGACGTTACAGGAATGCACAAGAGGCTGAGTAAGCACAAGGGCACACACACGCACGCACACACACACACACACACACACACACACACACACACACACACACACACACACACACACAGGCATAGTCTGATGTGCTACAGCGACTGTCTCCTTGGTCTTGTCTACTCCTGTCAGCCTGTGTCTAAAACAACACACACACACATACACACTCTCTCTCTCTCACACACACTGAGAGGAATGCAGTGGGCTTAAGATGGATCAGTGAGATTCTGAGCTCAAACAGATGCCAATAAAAGAAATTTACCCTACAAGACAACCTTGTACTTGCAATTTGCTGCAGAATAAACATCCACATAAAGCCATCACTGCTTCTTAGACTCTCTATAGTTCTTTATACACTATATGAAGGCATTTTGCCAAAATAGCTATAAAGAGTACAGCAATGCTTTAAGTCAATATGAGCCAGGCAGGATTTATTAGGTCTGCATTAATTGTCCAGGAGTAATGGACGTCTCAGAGACTTAAGGTCATTAAGGTTCGTTTGGTGGGGTTTCTATTCATAGACTCTCCTTGCAGTGTCGGTTATTTGTCTCTGTTCACTCAATTTTTTATGAATACCCTCCATTGTTGTGCATAGTCTTTGCTCATCATAGTGAATTAGCGAGCAACAATACATTATTGACATTCTTGTTTTATATATTTATTTTCCCCCTGACTTACATTAAATTCATTATATAGCTTAATAAGAGCACACTCACTGGTGGTCAGGGTACTGGAAATGTACTGGAAAACCTTGCATTACGGGAAATATTATTTTCTATCCACATACAGTCGACTACATGTATAGTCCGATACATTTACTTGCCTTAATATTAAGGATAATATGATACTCCACAGTATGAAAGGAAAAAACATCTCTGCTTTCGTTGGTCAGTAAAGCGTAACTATCACTTTGAGCCACTAGGGGGCAGCAGGAGCAGTTGGCATGGCGTGTTGGAGAATGCTGCAGTCATTTGTAACTGCCTCTTCTGGATGAGCTCTACTGCACATCCCTACACACACACACACACACACACACACACACCCACACGCACCAAGCAAGACAGGGTATGGTACACTACACTTGGACACAAACACACACACGCACACGTTCGTTCAGTCACAGATGACACGACACAGAGGACCATGACAGCCTGTTGGCTTGCAGGGTTGTCATAGCAACAGGCCAAGTTCCCTCTGACTGGGCACTGTCAAAGATGAAGCCTCCAGCACTCACATTAACGCATACACACACATAGACACACACACACAAAACACAAACCCCCACGGTCTGTTTCAAACACTCAGCACACACTGCCTGGCAGTAAAGAGGCGGCAAATCTTTTTGAGTGGGAATAGAATATCTGCTCAGAGCTCTGGCAGCAAGGCAGCACCCAGAACCATATGGGGCTTAGAAGGTTAATCTCTTTGTACAGAAGCCTGAAAACACACACACACACACACACACACACACACACACACACACACACACACACACACACACACACACAGAGTCTGTATACATCAACTACGTCATAACCCAGTGTAAAATCTTGAGTTGGATTTTTATTGGTGCTTTAATGTGTCAGATAAACAGTTTACACCCCGTCTGTATAATCTATGACAACTCAACCAGCATTAGTTAGTTTAAGTAGACTAAATTTAGAAGTGGAGTTGAATATCAAAGTGTTGAACCCTTTTTTAATCGCTGATTATCCATACTGCTTATCCTGTTTAAGGTTACAGTGAAACTGACCCCGAACAGCCCGCCAGTACATTGCAGGGCATTACAGACACAAACACATTCACACCCATATTCCCACTAAAGGGCAATTTGGAATTCCCAGTTAGCCTAATATGCATTCTTGCTGTGAGGTGACAGTCCTAACCATCATGCCACAGTGCTGCCTCACCCAACTAACGGCATTTCTTTAATTTATAGACTACAACTGTGGTGTCATCAGTTACCTGTCACGAATATACCTGACTGCTCTCTGGGTACCGAGTGAATGGAGGATGTACTTTTCCATCACGAGATTCTCACTTTTTTTTAAAAAAATATATATATTACAAACATGAACAGATGTTTATGGCTTCAACATAAAATGACTCCTATTTCACAGTAAAACTGTATTCGGAACAAATGATCCCAAATGTGGCGGATAGATGCTGAAAAAATGGAAGAAGTTGCTATAAAGTCTACCAATTTCCCAGTTTTCCAGGATGTATTAAAGCCTGGTCATTACCAGCGGCAGTGTAAAGCCTGAGAGCCATTCCGATGATTAAGCTCAGGTCACTTAGTACATAGCTGAAACCATCCCATTATAGTATTGACTGAAAACCTCTCTAGAGCCTCAAGACACTAGAAACCTAAAAAACTACTGTGGATACAAAACGTCCTGGTTACAGGAGAGAAGAAAAATAAATAAATACATATAGATATCCACTCATTCATTTTCTGAACTGCTTAATCTTAATTAGGGTGGCAGGGACGCTGGCGCCCATCTCAGTCGACTCTGGGTGAGGGCGGGGTACACCCTGGACAGCTCACCAGGCCATCACAGGGCAGAAACACGCTGACGGCAATCCAATGGCCTACTCTTTACAAACGACAGCAATGTTTTTTTTACATGCCTCTCACCACAGACAGTGAGAGACATGGCTGACCTTTGATAACCCAGATAGATAGCTGCACTGGGGGAAGGGGGGGGGGGGTTCTGCAGCAGTGACAACTCAGTGAGAATGGGGCTTGAACCCACGACCTTCAGATCAGTAAGTCAGCACCTTAACCGCCGAGCCACCACTATATTCGTTCATTCATTTTCTGAACCGCTTAATCCTAATTAGGGTCGTGGGGAGGCACATCTCAGCCGACTCTGGGATACACCCTGAACAGCTCACCAGGCCATCGCAGGGCATTTTATATATATGTAAGAAAGATACCTTTATTGGGAGGCACAGTGGCATAGTGGTTATAGTAGGAACGTGCTGGGTTTGAGCCGTGTGCCGGGTGAAGGCGTTTGCATGTTGCTTGCATGAGTTTCCGCTAGGTACTCTGGTTTCCTCCCAGAGTCCAGAGCCATGCACATATTTTATTCACATTAGAATAAGAGTGTGAATGGTTGCGTGTGTGTGTGGGTCCTGCAATGGTCTGGACAGCTGTTCATGGTGATAAGAGAACCAGCAAGACTTCATGTTAAACTCCAGTGAAGTTTCTGTTACATGGCTTGTATTTTTATCTGGTTTCACCCAAATGAGGATGGGTTTCCCCTTTGAGTCTGGTTCCTCTCAAGGTTTCTTCCATGTGTCGTCTGAGGGAGTTTTTCTTTGCCACCGTTGCCGTGGGCTTGCTCAA
This sequence comes from Neosilurus mollespiculum, assembly GCA_030014195.1. Taxonomy (NCBI): domain Eukaryota; kingdom Metazoa; phylum Chordata; class Actinopteri; order Siluriformes; family Plotosidae; genus Neosilurus; species Neosilurus mollespiculum. The sequence continues at coordinate 16,788,205 of JAQMYF010000010.1, read as the reverse complement.
TGAGGATGTGTAGGGTTTATAAAGAAGTGTTTAAAATGTTTTTTTATCAAATCTGATTTTATTATGTAAGGCTGCTTTGCGACAATGTCAGTTCTGTAAAGTGCGATACAATTAAAACTGAATTGAATTGAAGTAAATTCTCCTGGAGTCGGCTGGGATGGGCTCCAGCCTCCCTGTGACCCTAATAAAGGATAAAGTGGTTCAGAATAAAGATATGATTATTTTCTATCTTTTTTAAAGCTTAATGTGTGTAATGTCTGACCTTAAAGGTATAATCTTTGGAAATTAATACAGAAAATAATCTGGTGGTAAAAGTTGTTGAAAACAATGGCTTAAATTGGTGTCTCTGGAATGAGAAAGGTGTGGTGGTTTCAGGTTGTATGCTGTGATGTGGGAGGGTTCCAAACAGAAATCCTAACCACCACGTTTTCATTCTGAGACCCACCCCTGTCTACGACTAGTATTAAGACTACACAGGTGCTTGTGCCAAAATATGGCAACACCTTCTTTATCGTTCATAAACCAACACAAACCTTTTTCACTGTAGATAGATATAAAAAAATTATAAAATTATATATATAAATTTTTTGGAGGAAACACTCGCTCACTCATTCATTCATTAATCCTTCTATTACGGTCGCAAGGAGGCTGGAGTCTATCTCAGCCGACACTGGTCAAAGCCGGGGTACACCATGGACAGCTCGCCAGACAATCGCATGCCAACACACATACAACCATCCATACCTAGGAGTAATTTGGAACAGCCAGTTAGCTTGATGTACATGTCTTTGGACTGTGGGAGGAAACTGGAGTACCCAGAGAAAACCCACGCTAGCACAGGGAGAACATGCAAACTCCACACAGAAATGCCCTGGCCGAGCCCAGGATTCGAACCCAGGACCTTCTTGCTGTGAGTAGGACATAAATTACTAATAATACAGGATATATTAAGTCATAAAATTGATTTTTCTTCACAGCTGAGGAACTGAAATCCTGAAATTGTCCTATTGATTACTAAAGACTAGTGTACATTAATATACAGACTTTTTACATTTTAATAAAAACTGACTCGCAAATAAGTATATAAACACACACACACACACACACACACACACACACACACACACACACACACAGATGTGGGTCACAGTGATAATGTTCATACAGCAGAGTTTTTAGTCACATTGTGCACTGCTGCTGATGGCTTCCACCATACCTCATAAATCTGCCTCTGATTTCTCATAATCCCTATGAGAGAGAGAGAGAGAGAGAGAGAGAGAGAGAGAGAGAGAGATCCTAAGGCTCATTTTCTACTGTGTGGTGGTCCTTTGAAGCATGAAGATGGACAGAGGGAAGAAGATGAGAGCAGTGAAGGTTAAGAATACAGAGGAAGGAAGGAGGGGAGGATGACATTCCACCTGCTGATCTTATTGCCCTTTTAAAGCTTTGTCCATGATTGAAGTGCAAATGAAGCTCAAGCGTACACACACACACACACACACACACACACACACACACACACACACACACACTTTAAGTAGGTCTGACATCTTTTTTGTGTTAATATGTAATGTATGGACTTGAAGAGACTGAAACAGAGAAAATGAAGGTCAGAAAAAAAGATAAATGGACAGATATAGAGGATGCAGATACTGACAAACAGACAGGCACTTTATCTATAACTGAGCTTTACTAGCAACTACACAATTCAGCAAACATTCCATACTTTTTAATAAAATGAAGGAAATGAGGGGCGGTATGATTGCATAATGGTTAGTCACACCAGGCCCGGTGAGGGCGTTTCTGTGTGGAGTTTGCATGTTCTCCCCATGCTTGCATGGGTTTCCTCTGGGTACTCCATTTTCCTCCCACATGTATATTAGGCTAATTGGATATTCTCTATTGCCCCTAGGAATCCATTGTTGTCTCTGTTGGTCCTAGATTTGGGCCAGAGGTGTCAAATGTAGGCCGGCGGGCCAAATCCGGCCCGCTGCCTCATTTTATTTGGCCCGCAAGAGCTTTCAAAGAATATAATTATCGTACATGCTTTGCATCGACCATAACCATGAAACCTAATTCATCATCCTGTAGCAGCAGCCTGCTTCAAGTAAACCGCTAGTCATTCATGACTCAAGAAAGATTCCATGCTAGCTTGTCGCTGTTAAGCCCTTGTAGAATAGATGTTCAGTGATTTTTCATCCATCTATCATCTCTAAATTTAATGATGTGGCCCTCAGTCAAAATGAGTTTGACACTCCTGGACTGGGGAATCTATCAATAAATTATCATGAGCATTCAAATCGTCAGCCAACTGAACATCATGAGTGTCGCAACTAATTAGAATTATCCTATAAACCACAAACAAAAAAGTGTTTTGTCTGCAGTGTTTTACCTCAGATAGATACATAAATGAATAGTCTGTATATTGTAGCAGGATACATAAAACTAGCATTAAAAAAAGAAATGCACCCTGTGCAATGTGTGCAAGGGTGCGTGTGTGCCCCCTGGCTTCCCTGCATCTGTATGCTTCAAACAATCTACATGTGCAGTCATGTTCTTTTTTTCTGTGAACATCATTGTCAGCTTGGGTGACCCAAGAGAGGACGAGTACTATAAATAATGAAATGTGGATGAGAGGCTTATGTGAATTAAAAACAAACAAACATAATTACCAAAAGTACAAAAGTAAAGAGGGCAGTATGGTGGTGCAGCGCTTAGCACGTTTGAGGTCCAGGTTTGATTCCCGGGCTTGGTGCATTTCTGTGTGGAGTTTACATGTTCTACCTGGGCCTGCATGGGTTTCCTCTGGGTACTCCTGTTTCCTCCCTCAGTCCTAAGATATGTATAGTGAGCTGACTGGTTGTTCCAAATCAGCGTTAGGTGTGAGAGTGAGTGCGAATGGTTGTATGTGTGCGATGGCCTGGCGAGCTGTCCAGGGTGTACCCCGCCCTCACCCAGAGTCGGCTGAGATAGGGTCGCCGCGACCCTAATTACGATTAAGCAGCTTAGTAACTAACTAACTAACTAAATACACAGAGCATATGGATTATGAATATTGTGAATACACATGCAGAAGGAGTGCATGATGAGCATATCCTCCAAGTAACAGCACAAGTTAGTTACTAGAAAGCCGGTTTAGTAACAGACTGAGTTATTAATAGCAGGAACTGTACTGTTTCTGTGTACAATAACAGCAGTGTGAAAGAACAGCAGCAGCCGATAGTGACAGTGAGCTGGAATATACATCACATGGACTGTGTTGTCAAGTGCTGGAGTCTGAACAGCAGGAATGGAGGAGTGTAGCAGTAGAGCAGCAGGGATGACGGTGCACAATCAGAGTAATGCTCAAACAGGAAAGAGATTCCACGCTCATATGAGCAAATCACTGGGGTCACTTCCCATTTGCTTCCTATGGGCGTGTATCGTTCCGGCTTATAGGAGTGACATTTTCAGAACTTCTGAAACAAGAAGTGGTAAAGGACAGACTGCATAAACACATGATGTGTCTCAGTTCTCTAATCCAATAGGGTGGTGTAGTGGTTAGCATATCTTCCTCACAACAAGAAGGTCCTGAGTTCGAGTCCTCAATGCGGCAACGGCATTTTTGTGTGGATTTTGCATGTTCTCCCTGTGCTTGCGAGGGATTCCTCTGCTTATTCCAGTTTCCTCCCACAGTCCAAAGACATGCACATTAGGCTAACTGGCTGTTCCAAATTGGACCTAGGTGTGAGTGTGAATGGAATAGTAGTGTGTGTAGGTGTTTGTGTGCTGACCCGGGAATGGATTGGCGAGCTGAATCTGTATACCCCGCTTTTGCCCAGAGTCGGCTGATACAGGCTTCAGCCTCTCTCTTCACTCTATGTGAATAAATTCAAATGTGAGTGGGAATTCCTCCTAAACACACCTGAATAAGAATTAATTGCAGTTAGAACCTGATGATGTGAAGTAGTAGTGGCTTTCAGGAAATATCAGATCTCCTGGGTCTATAGGACTGGTCTGTAAATGTATTGTGAGTAATCCTAGCAGGTGAAGCGGGAAAAAAATGGAAATGTTATACAAAAGTCTTACTATGTTGGTGAAGAGACATCCAAGTTTTTTTTTGTTTGTTTGTTTGTTTGCTTGTTTTTCTTTAGATCTGCACCAAGCAACAATAAGACACAGCGGTCTAATGTGAGTGCTATTCTTCATTCATTCATTCATTCATTCATTTATTTATTCATTAGCTATTGTTATTGAAAGAGACCACAACACTGCCCACATGATTTCTCTCTTGCTTCAAACCAGTGAGCTGTCAGAGGTAAAAGTTTATAAAATCAATGCAGTGTAGTAGTAAGAATAACTAGATATATGTTTGGTTTCACTAATGTTTATTTATTTATAAATAAATGAATGAATGAATGAATGAATAAATAAATAATTTTTTGAAAAAATAAGTAAGTAAGTAAGTAAGTAAGTAAATAAATAAATAAATAAAAAAAGAATGTACACTTTTCAGGTGGCTCCATTATTACTGTAGCACAGGTAAACCAGACATGTTAATATCTTTAAATTTGCTTGGACAAACACACACACGCACACACACACACACACACACACACACACACACACACACACACACACACACACACACAGATGTAAAAGAAGTA
>JAQMYF010000010.1:16772874-16783459 GCA_030014195.1 Neosilurus mollespiculum | reverse complement strand
AAAAAAACACACACACACACACACACACACACACACACACACACACACACACACACACACACACACACACACACACAGTTGTCGCTATGTGACTGCAGACCACATTAGGCTGCACTGAGTTCCTTACTTTTCTTTTATCCTGCCATGTGCGCATCACTTTGATTTATTTTGTCAGAGAGAGAGACCTCATATTAACTCTCTAAGTGCCATTGACGTGTGTGTTTAAATATATATATATTTATTTATATACATTTATATAAGTGTATATATATGTATAATGTCACGCTGGGCAGCAACTTAAAAACACTTTTTTTTTAAGTGTTTTGAACGCAGCGCGTTGGGACGAATGTCCGTGTGAGCCCAATAGAAATGAGGCAGCCAGCCAGGCACAGAAGACAACAATCCATGGCAACGCTGCTGTAACTTTCACTCATTGAGAAATGTTTCTCTGCTTGCATCAAACCGGCTGATGTCCCGCCCCCGAGAGCCATATACCCCACCGTGATTGGTAGGTTCGTTCAGTTCCGCCCACAACACTGTAAAGTGCCATACATATCAAACTCGCGGGCTGCAGTAACATTAAACTTTCATATTAAGGCGGGGGCCACACACTATCGTCCTGTGGGCCGCAATTGGCCTGCAGGCCGCGAGTTTGAAACCCCTGTTCTAGACGTTTTGCTTCTAATTCTGAAGTGCTGTGACTGGCGTTCCTCACATACTGAATCAAACACTTCCAAAAATCTTCGAAAAGATTCTTTTGATTGTAAGACTGATTGGCTGACTGACTGGGTGAAGCACCAAACAGATCAACACTGCGAATTTTTTTTTTAAACTGCGTCTACAGTGACAATAAATCTTTCTAATCTTCTTTTAAAACCTTGGTGTCCTTTGATGGCTCCACCCCTTTCGCTAGCAATAACAGGCTTCTCTATTTGGTGATCGTTCATTCATTTGCCAAAATGCTTATTCCCACTAGGGTCACAAGGAGACTGGAGCCTATCTCAGTCGACTCGGGGTAAGGGCAGGGTACACCCTAGACAGCTTGCCAATGCATTGCAAGACCAAAACACACAACCATTCACACTTACATCTAGGGGCAATTTGGAACAGCCAATTAGCCTAACGTGCATGTCTGTGATCCGGGGGAGGAAACGGGATTACCCACAGGAAACCCACACAAGCACAAGAGAACCTGCAAACTCTACACAGAAACACCTGGGACTCAAACCCAGGACCTTTTTGCTGTGAGGCCGACATGCTAACCACTACGCCACCATGACACCTGTTTGATGATCAGTATAATGCACTGAATATGAGCATTACAAGTAGGTGAAACATACATCCTCAGACTTATTGAATGAATTTTGAATCAGAGTTAAATGCAGAAATGGTTATTATCTGATTATGGAACAATTTATACTTTGAGAAATAAATTTTAAACACGAGCTTTTATCCAAATGCGTTTAAGACCATGATAAATTCCATCTCGATATTTTTCATTTATTTATATATTTTAAAACACTGACTGATCTCTCTCTCTCTCTCTCTCTCTCTCTCTCTCTCTCTGTCATCTTAATAGACAAGTCCCATTAGTAGAAACAGCTGCTAAGTCTGACTGTGTATATGTGCATACACCCACATACACACACTGCTTCCCTATACACATACATATCAGATTATAATGCTTCAGTAGATCCAGTCATGAGCCACACACACACACACACACACACACACACACACACACACACACACACACAAACACACAGCATAACTGTGTGTAGCTCCTGAGTGGATCTCCTGAAGCATTTCTTTAAGTAGACTAAGTCATTAGCTGCACTGCTCTATCACCCTTTAATGAAAACTCATCTACTAGCTGCACAGCAAACGTTCCCTCTGACACACTGTATGCTTATCGTCCTCCAGTCCTTCATCAGCAAATCTGCTCATTGGATAATCTACTTGTTTCTCAACCCAGCAGTTGCATTAAGGGTGTCTGAGGCCATTAAACTAACAGCAGCTCTACACATACGAGCACGCTGGTATCATTGCTGTATTGAGAATGTACAGTACACCTCCCTAATGTCGCTCTCCGTGTCACTCCCTTTTCACAGATTGACACAGGAGATGCTTAGCGACTGACAGGCTACAGTCTGTAAACCAATAAAGGTGTATATTTATGGTATGTTAGAGGTTGGTGTAGCTAATAAACACAGTGGATGTTAGAAACGCAGTTCACAGAGCTGAAATGTCGGCTCTGAGCCCAGTAAGCCATAATGATTTACCGTGTGCAGTCTGCAGTGAGCTGTAGGAGACTGAACTCAATCTGAAACGGCTCTCATAAGACCAGGCAGTGTCTCAACCCCAACGCACGCGCACACACACACACACACACACACACACACACACACACACACTCATACACACACAGTCATGCACAATGTGTGACCCATGTGATCAATCTGAAGCTCCTGAGACTACCCACGCCACCCACTCACCATTCCACTGCCTCATTACACAGACTCAGGACATGGCGGGCCATTGATCACTCTTAGCCACTTAGAAACACACACACATAAATGCACATACACACACTAGTCTTTTCTCACATGTATCACACCATCATCTCACTCACTATTACATCTATCTGTCTCTTTATGACACTGCATGCAAACACCACACACACACACACACACACACACACAATGTGGTTACTTTTTCCATTCTTGCCTCTTTCTCTGTCTTTCTCACACTTATATATGATTAACCTTCATCATCACTTCCCTTTTTCATTTTTAGTTTTCTCCATCCGTAATCAAGAATAAAGAATAAAGAATTCACTTGTTTTACAAGTTTTACTGTCAAATTCCTGTACAGCCGGCATTTGTATGTCAGTTACCTCTGCCAATGAGGTTATGTTTTATCCTCACTTTGTGTGTTTGTTTGTTTGTTAGTTAGCTGAATTTAAAAAATAGATATATTTGCAGAATTTTTTATAGTTTTAGGAAAGTTTAGGAAGACTCCATTGATCCAGAGATAATCGGGTTCAAATTCTGGATCCAGCACACACAACATCTTCAGAGCACACATACAGCATTATCTCAAGTGTTTATTATTGCTAAGTTACTAACTGTGACACTCCCCAGGTATTGTGTACACACTGTATACAGCTATGGGCGGAAAAAGTAAGTGACCACTTTAAATGAGGATCCCCATCCAAAGTTGGGGGCAGCCATAGCCTAATGGCTAGAGAAGTGGGTTTGGGACCTAAAGGTTGCTGGTTCGATTCCTGAACCAGTAGGGGAAAATGGGTGGTGGCGTAGGAGTGAGCAGCACTGCTTCCCTTCCTCTACCTTCATAGCTGAAGTGCCGTTGAGCAAGGTACCTAACCCATAACTGCTCTCCGGGCCGAGATAAATTTCCCTCATGGGATCAATGCAGTATATCAAAAGTCGTGTCTAATTTTTTCTCATATGGGGATGGGGGTATAGTGGTTAGCACGTGTGGAGTTTTTCCTGTGCTTTGGTGGGTTTCCTCCTACAGTCCACCGACAAGCATGTAAGGCTAACTGGCTACTCCAAATTCCCTCTAGGTGTAGATGTTATTCTGAGATGATAATTGTCCTCGGGAACAGGTTCTGCTCAACTTGCACTTTAATATTACATATGGCGACTCATCGGTAGTTTTTTTTTACTTTGGTCCATGTAAATATTATGGAAATTTTGCTCTTGCTCCATGATAAAAAAACAAACAGACACAGTTGTGCATGTACATGTGTGAGAGCCCGTTAGATCACTTCCCTGCTTTTGACGCTGTGAAACGAAACCCACTGTGGCTTCATTTTCCTGAGTGCAACCTGTAGACGCGGAAGATCATATAACCTGCTCCAATTCAATTACTCAAGCCCTCTCTATTCAATCTTTTCTGGCTTTATTACAGCTTTGGCTTGGCTCATATACTGTGTGTGTGTGTGTGTGTGTGTGTGTGTGTGTGTGTGTGTGTGTGTGTGTGTGTGTGAGAGAGAGAGAGAGAGAGAGAGAGAACCTGTTTTGATCCTTCTTAGGACCCAATATCTGACTTCTGTGAAATATAAAATAAAATAAATTAAAGAGCCAAAACATTTGCTGTTCATCACTGAGGTCAGGATTAGGTGTACTGTGCAGGCATAGTGTTAAACAGCTGCATTAATCATGATGTCAGCGGATGGTCCTCACAAGGTTAATAGCACAGGTGTGTGTGTCTTAGATGGTAATAGGATTTAGCTAATGATGATGATGATGATAAAGGTACATCTAATTATTGTGTCTTTCTTTCCTGAAAGACGATCGAATTCCTCCCTCAACTCTGCCTCTGTATTATGCCACTTTTTACAGCGTGATGGATTCCGACATTGCCCTCGATCCATACAGAGAAATCAATAATTAAGGCTGGCCCTATTGGTCACCTAACTCTTTCCAATTCCAGTCTACAACTAAATGGTAGAGCCGCGGTTAAGGTCACCACAAGGTTGCGATTTCAAGTATTTTACTGCTTGATCACTGTTGCTGCCACAGACCAATCAAAATGACCCAGAATAGAAATTCTATCTAGTTCTCTAAATTTCTGTTGAACTTTTATGGTACATATAATTAATCAATCTTAGAGCCGAATGGAACAAGTCACTGTTCACTGATAAAAGCCTTTATTATTAAAGATAGAATTGGATAAAATTTGGTTTCCTGTAATCTTATAATAAGAAATATCATAATAATAAAAAAAAAAAAAGAAAAAAAAAAAAGGAAAAATAGCGTTTTGCACGTCGGCCTCACAGCAAGTTCTGGGTTCTACCTGTGCTTGTGTGGGTTTCATCCGGTACTCTGGTTTCCTCCCACACTGCAAAGACATGCACATTAGGCTAACTGTCTGTTCCAAATTGCCCCTCGGTGAATGAGTGTGAATGGTTGTGTGTGTGTGTGTGTGTGTGTGTTGCACTGCAATTGTCTGTTGAGCTGTACAGGGTGTACGCTGCCCTCTCTCAGTGTCGGCTGAGATAGGCTCCAGCCCCTTTGCGACCCTAATGGTAGGATTAAGCGGCTCGTGCAGTTCACTCACTTTTAAATGAGTGCGATTTTAAAAAATCCTTCAGCGGTAACACTGACCCCCATTCTCTATCACTACTGATTCGATTTTCAGATGATAAACTATTCAAAATAAAGTAATTAACAAAATGCTAAAGCACGGGGTGTTCAAAAACATATACACACATACACACATATACACACATATACACTGCCCTGTTGTTCATTTACGTGTATAGATAAGATATACTGTAGTTTCAAAATTTTGTTCATGTTTGTGTACAAATCAAACATTTTTGTGTAGATACTGTGTACTGTTTTATTTTTGTACTTTAAAAAGTAAACTCGGGGAAAAAAACCCTGATGAAATAAACAGCAGCAGATTGATTTGTTTTCTGTTGACAAAAGATAACATTCAATCTTTCACTGAGTCATTTCAGTAACCCATTAATCCTCGACTGGAAAATGTGGTAGAAGGTGAAAAGTACAGCCTGGCCAGCCCATGCCATTCTATAACCCCATTCACCTACGAATCATTTAAATGAACACTAAACACACACACAGCAGTGTTTTTGGGAGAAACGTGGTTGGAAAAGAGGAAACCCAGGCATACAGAGGGAGAACATCTCCACAACTCCTCATGGAGCTCATGATCAAACCAGAGACCTGGAGCTGTGAGTCACCAACACCACCCACTCCCAAACTGTACACTCTTAATAACAGTGCTTTTTCAGACACATGCTATTTTTTTCACTGAAGATTCAATCTCTTTTCTATTTACATCAGTTCTTGATAATCATTGCAGCCTCAACTGCATTTGAAGAGAGTAAAACCATTAGAACTGCAGCTGCAATGAAACTACAGACAGAATTTTGAAGAAATGTATGCTGTAAAAACAGAAGAAATGAACAAGAATTTTATTCATCATTTGTTTATTTTCTAAGCCGCTTGATCCTAATTAGGGTTGCGGGGAGGCTGGCGCCCATTTCAGCCCACTCTGGACGAAGGCGGGGTACACCGTGGACAGCTCACCAGACTATCGCAGGGCCACTTTACAGTTAGCTTCCTGTGCATGTTTTTTGACTGTGAGAGGAAACCGGAGTATCCAGAGGAAACCCACCCAAAAATTTCATATCAAATAAATTCAGGTTTCATATAGTTCAAAAGAATTGACTAAAACTAAAACTAGCAGTAAAACAATCATTTAACGGAAATTAAGAAAAACATGACAGTTTAATAAAAAAATAAGTCAAAATAACAACAAAATAATGCAACATGAACTAAAATGAAACAGAATTGAAGGTAAAATCAACTTGGTTTACATTTTCATCGTATTTTCCCCTTAGTTTATGCTACAGTTGCTGCATCACTTTGAAGATGATGATATAACCGTAACAAACTCATTCCAGGGGGTGGCACTGATGTGCAGAAAAGTAAAACTAACACTACTCACTCGCCAAATCAGTTTAATCCTATAGGGTCACGGGTAGGCTGGTGTCTGTCTCGGCCGACACTGGGAGAAGGCAGGGTACACCCTGAACCACTCCTGAGATCATCGCAGGGCCAACACACAACAAACTATCCACATTCACACTCACACCAAGAGGGAATATGGAACAGCCAATAAGCCTAATGTGCAACTGTTTGGACTGTAGGAGGAAACCGCAGTACTCGGAGAAAAGCCGCAAACTCCAAACAGGAACATCCGAGCCTGAAACTCGAACCCAGGAAGCTTCTTGCTGTGAGGTGGACATGCTAACCACTACACCACCATGCCACCCAGATAAAACTAAAAAAACCTCAGTTAAAACAAGTCAGCTCCTAAAAATAAAACAACTAATACAATAAAAAAAAAAACTACATCTAAACTGGGAAAAAAATGAAAACTGCTTAGCATAGCAGTTGTGTGCTAGTATACATAATCAGCCAACAAACAAACAATATCTTTAGTAATCACATTATCATGGTCAGGGCTTGCGTGGGTCTGGAGTCCACCCTGAGTACAACAGTGTACTATATACATCTATCGAATTTCTGTCATAAAAACAATATTACGCAGTAATGTACTGAGAACTACAATGACCTTTTTATACGTTATTTCATTATTAGAACACCATTCTGTTTCAATCTTTCCTAGTCGGAGTACAGAGGAAATCATTTCCACGTGTAAAACACGTCAACGCTTATCAGCCATACACCTGTCGCAAACACCACTAAGTAATTTACATTCATTTTCTAAGCCGCTTCATCCTAATTAGGGTCACGGGGGAGACTGGCGCCTATCTTAGCCAACTCTGGGCAAAGGCGATGTACACCCTGGACAGCTCGCCAGGCCATCGCAGTAATTTACTTTTATGTGTGTGTGTGTGCAACAGTGTCCTCATAGAGGATCTCTCCTAAGTAAGGGAACCCTGCTTCAGTTCTCAGTTCAGTGAGGAGGTGCTTTAGCGGAGGTGTGAGAGGCTCTCGCTGTCATCATCCATATAAATCAGCGCCACAAACACACACCTCTCTAAAACACTCACACACAACCCATTACACTCAGATACACACTTAAACAGGACCTCCTCCCACTCTCTCACACTTTCCCTGTCCTGTTGAGTGCGATGCCGAGCTGCTCTTCCTCGTAACACTCCTACAAAAGCGGCGTCCTACTTTCAGTGTTGAGGTTATTACCTATCTCCATAGCTAATGTTTAGTTTGGTAAGTTTACCAGATGTGCTCTGGGTGTAATATCAGTTTGTTCAACACATTATTTTATTAATTTTTCACCTGGTTTTACCCACCTTTTACACACATTTTTAACAGGGAAGCCTTGATGTTAACCAGAGGGACTTTAGCCGCCAGCCATCCATATCTTTACACGCTGCTTTTCCAGCAACATCAAGGTGGCATAACACACTCGGTTAAAACAATATCTGTTCTATCCATGTGCATGACCTCATAGACACCCATGATTGGCTAATGTCACCGTAATTGACATAATAACTTATCTTGCTGCTAAAGCAGGCGTGGCCTAATGGGTGGCGAAGAGGGTTTGGGACCAAAAAGTCACTGGTTCAATTCCTGAATCAGCAGGAAAAATGTGTGGCGGCGGAGGGAGTAATCAGCACCTTCCCTTCTTTTACCTCCATGGCTGAAGTGCCCTTGAGCAAGGCACCTAACTTCCAACTGCTCTCTGGGCGCCGCAATGTGTGGCAGCCCACTGCTCCGAGTGTGTGTGCTCACTGTTTACGTGTGTGTATGCTCATTTTGAATGGGTTAAATGCAGAAGGCAAGTTTCCCTTGTCTGAGTAATACAGTAAACTAAATAAATAAATAAATAAGTTATCCAGTTTAGTGAAGAGTTTTTACAGTTTGTGTAAGTTGCATAGGTATCCATGTGGCTAATAAAGTGTATGATGGGCAGTATTTATGGGATACCAGGTTAGCATAGCAGAAATGATAAGCAAAATATGTTTTTCAGGGGGATGACAGACCAAGTCCCTCTGAATAAGGAAATCCAGCAAACTAAAATTAACGAAAATGTTTGCTGTTCCAAAAGAAACTCGATGGTTAGTCACTTTTTCCTCATCAGTGGTGCTTTGCTATGAGAGAATGTTATGATAGTGAATCAAACGTGCACATGAGCAAGATAGACCTCATTTTCCTGATCATCGTAGCTCGTATCTCTTAACGCTCGGTTGAGATTTGTTTTCATTCGCTCAGGTTGTGTTTTTATTATTCCCTCACCTATCTGATTTTCTCCCTGCTTCTTTTTTCTGTTCCTGGCAGCTCGCTTTTCTCTACGCTTCAGTCTGCATGCTCCTGTTTAGCCTCAGCCCACCGGCACGCATTTTAAGCAGCATGGAGAAGAAGTGAAGGAAGAAAGAATGAAATTAAATCAAATGAAATGAGGATTACATTTCAATAGCTATCCAGAGGCTCAGAGGAACATCACTGCTTTTCCAGCTCAGTGCTCGACAGGCCACAACCAATAACTATGGCCTGTGTGCACTGTGATGGTGTATGTGCGTGTGTGTGTGTGTGTGTGTGTGTGTGTGTGTGTTACATGTTATTTCAGGCACAACAAGTGCATATAATTCTAAAATTGTAGTGGTTTCTCTAGATAATCTCCATTACTCATTACCTACTCTTTTAATTCCCCCGTCTTCTCCTTCGCTGTTAATTTCTCCTCAATTCTCTTTTTCTCACGCTATCAGTGCCTCACACACGCATGCACCCTCAGCTCGGCACACACATCATTAATCCCCATAATATTCAAATCATGGCTGAGGCATTTAAATATCTGTTGTCATTGGTGTGTGACTATAAAAAGGCCCCATTGCCAAATATACCTCCTCTCTGCATGTGTGCAGTGATGATAAACACAAAGTTGTTGTTGTTGTTGTTGTTGTTGCTCTATCACGCAAAGCAGATCTATTTGCCAGTCAAATTTCAATTAGAAGGAGAGTTACAAGGTGGGACGAATGAGCAGAGAGCTCAGAAGCCTTAGTCTTTTTCTCTGCGTTTAACCCAGAGGGAAATACAAGAGAATCATGTGCAAACGGTGAGCCAGTCAGGCGTATTATAGTTAACAAACACTACCTAAAAACGATAAGATCAATTTTCTATCCGTTTCTATTTTTCCAGGCAACACTAATGTGACAAGTTTAAGTTTTGAAAATGGCGGTTGGCAGGGAACGAAAAGTGTGTGGGAATATTCAGAATGTAATGCTTACACAACAAAAGCACAAGTCTGGGTTCTAATAATAACATCTCCAGTGATGAAATCAAGAGGAAAAGCCCAACAACTGAAACGTGTCTCCTGCTCAACAGCCAGGCATAGGCTTAGCGCTCTCTCTCTCTCTCTCTCTCTCTCTCTCTCTCTCTCATATATGTATGGAGTTTGCATGTTCTTCCGTGCTTGCATGGCTTTCCTCTGGGCACTCCGGTTTTCTCCCAAAATCCAAAGACCTGTTGTTTCAGATTGCCCCTAGATGTGAGTGTGTGTTTGTTGGCCCTGCGATGGTCTGGCGAGCTGTCCAGGGTGTTCCTTCACCCAGTGTCAGCTAAGTCATAGGCTCCAGCCTCCCTGTGACCCCAGCAGGATCAAGCATTCGGTCAGTGAGTGAGTGAGTGATGTGTGTGTGTGTTTGTGTGTGTGTGTGTGTGTGTGTGTGTGTGTGTGTGTGTGTGTGTGTGTGTGTGTGTATGTGTGTGTGTGTGTGTGTGTAAACTTGGTGGCAATGAAACAGAATTGGAGAAGTAAGAGATTAGGGATCGAGGAACAAGGCAGAAGAATTGGGTAAGATCCTGAGGAGTAAAAGATAGGAGTGAGAGATTAAGGTATGTTATGAGAGGAGAGCAGGGTAAGAGATTGCAGGTGGATTCTGCTGAAAGAGGAAAAATCCATTTTCACTATGAGCATGTTTCCAGAAAGGGTGTAAAAATAAACATAGCCCGAAACCATACTGTCATACTGTGTGTGTGTGTGTGTGTGGGTGGGGGGGGGGGGGGGGGGGGGGGGGGGGGGGGGGGGTGGGGGGTGG
>JAQMYF010000010.1:16754608-16772864 GCA_030014195.1 Neosilurus mollespiculum | reverse complement strand
CCCACGCCCCCACAGCCACCCCCCCCCCCCCCACACCCACACACACACACACACACACACACACACACGTACCCATGCATACACACAGGCATGTGCATTAGCATGACTTAAAATCCAGATTCTGGTATAACTTCTTCTCATCCCAGTGAAAGAGGCGTGGCTTCCATGCCAATCAGTGTCAATAAAGGAGGTGTGGCATTTTCAAAATGAAGTATTCATACCCACTCAAGTCAGAGAATACATACTCACTCGCTCATTTGCCAAACTGCTTAATTCCATTAGCGTTGCTATCTCAGACAACACTGGGTGAAGGAAGGGTAAACCTTGGACAGTTTGCCCCAGCATAATAGGGCGAACACACACAGACAACCACCTAGGGGTGGTCGGAAACAGCCAGTTTGCCTAATGTGCATGTCTTTGGACTGTGGGAGGAAACCCATGCAAGCATGCAAACTCCACACAGAATTAAACTACCCGGGCCTGGGATTCGAACCCAGGACCTTCTTGCTGTGAGGCAGACATGTTAACCACCACGCCACCCCACAAAGAACACAGAGGAACAAAATGTCATTTTCTTAAGACTTAAGGTGCACAGACAGAGTAACAACAAATATTCAAAATAAATCATACATTAAACAATAAATAGTGCAAGATAGAAGATGATAGGACATCAAGTAAACAACTTAATTAAATATTTCATTAAACTGGATTGGGTCAGATTGGACCATGGATTAGGAGTTCAGCTCTCTACTGTCTCCAGAGTTGTACACACACACACACACACATACACACACACCAGCACAAGCATCATTAAAAACATAAGAAGGGTAAACATGGCTCATTCCCATGATGGTCCGAAATCTCAGGTCATTTCCTGGTAACCATAGAAACCAAGGCAACACACGTTTCCACGGAATACAATGAAAAACACAACAAGGTCTAATTGTCCTACAAACCTGGCTAGATCTGTTTGACGATTTGAATGTAAGCTGCATCAGGAGAAATGATAAATGATAATGAACTCAGTCATAACAGACACGTCAAGACATGAAAATTAAATGTATACAAGAAGACATTTAGTGTGCTTGGCTTCACTGGTATCCCAAATCATACTGCAAACAGTCAGGGAATCTATGTAAAATATAAATCACTTAACAAACAGCAAAATCCTATTCATATAAGGTCATACGATCCATCATCTCTGAACATGCTAAAATAAACTGAGAGATAAAAATAAGTGTGGACAACTAACATTTATGCACCTGATGCAAGGTGGATCTCAAGGTGGATCTCAGGGTGGATGTCAGGTAAACAGTCCCTG
The DNA here is from genome assembly GCA_030014195.1 of Neosilurus mollespiculum. NCBI lineage: Eukaryota > Metazoa > Chordata > Actinopteri > Siluriformes > Plotosidae > Neosilurus > Neosilurus mollespiculum. The sequence goes on along the minus strand of JAQMYF010000010.1, from coordinate 16,771,543 downwards.
CGACAGAACATCCACCGAGCCTGAGGTACATAATTGTTTTACACTGGAACATAAGTAAAGAAACACACTAAAATAAAATTTTTATGGTTTGTTTCTTTCATTTTTAAATGATGACTCTGCAATAGATTGGTGAGCTGTTCAATGTGTACCCCGCCTTCACCCGGAATCAGCTGAGCCTCCCTGTGACCCTAGCAGGATTAAGCAGTTCAGCAAACAAATGTATGAATGAATGCGGTTAGCTAGCATCCAGCCTAATGGCACAAGGACATGAAGGATCCATGCGACCCCAGTAATAGTAAGCGATCTGGAAAATGAATGAATGAATAAATGAATGAATAAATGAATGAATTTGTTTTAAAAATCATGACAGACACAGGTGAAATACACTCACTGGGTGAATATGTGAGCAGAGTGATGTAACAGCACCCCTTTTACACTCTTTAAAACGTCAAGTATATACTATGCAGAAAAAGTATAAAGAAAAGCTACTAAAACATTATTTTATTCATTACAGAGGCAGGTCAGGTGAGCTGTCCGCTTCGAGCCAAGATAAGCGCTTTGTTACTGACAGCATTTTTAATGCTTCATAAAGGGGTTTTATTATGTATTACATGGAAACATAAAAAACCCCTAAAACGAGAAATATGATGCCACTTGCTATGACAAACTGTCACACACTGTGAGTCTGTCATTTTGATTCAAGCATTATCCAGTAGGAATAATGTTTTATAACCCAGAGATAATAGAGCGGGCGGCATAGCGGTGTAGAGTTTAGCATATCCATCTCACAGCAGGAAGGACCCGGGCTCACAAGGGCGTTTCTGTGTGGAGTTTGCATGTTCTCCCTGTGCTTGTGTGGGTTCCCTCTGTGTACACTGGTTTCCTCCCACAGTCGTAAGACATGCACAGTAGGCTAACTGGCTCTTCCAAATTGCCCCGAGGTGTAAGTATGATTGGTTGGCCGTACGATGGAGATTAAGCGGCTTCAAAAATGAAATGAAATAGCAGACAGGACAGCTCGCGCCGATCTTGTGTAGTATATACTAATTCTTAATATGAAGTGTTTGAGTTCCCCCCTGGTCCAGCGGTGGAGAAACACCTATTGTGACAGACTGTCCATTGGCTAATAAAGATAATGCAATATCTGTTCATTCAATGCAATATCACACTGTGTGTTTTTGAAGCATGTGTCTGGGTAGAAGGGCACTAGGTTTGAAGTGAACACACTCTGAGCAATAAACAACCTATGTCCTTCTTTCCGAAGCTTCAGTGTGATTTTGTATCACAGGATATATGTATTTTGTGAATTCTAATCTAATGTGCTGCACACGATTTATATTTTCTAAGCCACATAAAAAGATCTACAGTCACGTAAAACTATTGCATTAAAAGATTTGAATGTGTTGTACTTTTCCTCAACCCAAGAGATTTCAATAACGAGGTGAGATCGTGCATGTACATGAAAAATGATGAAACTAAGCCAGCTCAGATTGCACTACAGACAAAGAAAGAAAGGAGTGTGTAATTTAAGACAAGGTAGCAGGGATGCGGTTGAGTCTCTCTCTCTCACACACACACACACACACACACACACACACACACACACACACACACGCACACAATTGATACTAAGGGTAACAAAACCCTTATCTCTGCACATCTCTGGGGTTAACACTCCCTCCTTCTCTCTTTTTCTTACTCTTTTTTGTCTCTTTATCGCTCTTGTCATCTCTGTACAGTCTCTGTTCTGTTTCCGCCACAATTCAAATAAACATACACACGCACACGTCTATGTGTATTTGGGGGATTGATCTCTGCTTTCATCTCAGGGTGACACAGAATCCCACCCCTCTCGTGACTGCACCTGCATACTTGTGTACTTGTGGTGTGTGTGTGTGTGTGTGTGTGTGTGTGTGTGTGTGTGTATGTGTGTGAGAGAGAGAGAGAGAGAGAGAGAGCGCGCATGTGGGCTCCCTCTTTCTCAAAACTCTTATAGCGCACAAAAGGAGTCTAAAAAAAGCAGCGACCGTGGCCCCGGGTGCTCTCTTTCCCTTGTTCTCCACAGAGCACTCTCCTGAAACTGGAGCGTAAGCCCCGAGCTGTCAGCTGCAGCTCAGGCTCATAATAAATATCTCAAATCTACTGTGTGTCCTCTAAAAAAATGAGATGGGAACTGCGTAAAACACTTCATGAAAATCTGCGTTCCGGGAAACACACAACACACCGGATGTAAGAAATTGCAGCTTGAAAGGCCTGGGCTCGAATAACATTACAGTCACCTTCGAGAGAAATCCATTTAACCTGAAGATTAAGAAGGCAGCATTTCTTACTTCCTTTTAAAAGTCTACATATAAACACACTATTTCGTCTCTTTCGAAAACTCACTCTTTTGTGTACGCAGAGCATCACGGAGCTCGAGTAACACTGCTTAACCGATTGATACAGCGGTCCTGAAACCTGTTTCTAAGATTCTACCTTTTGGATGGGATTACTACAAAATACAATAAAATTATATTTCAGGTCTTGTGAAATGACAAAATGGATTTTCTGCCACATTCAGTAATAAAGATATTGATTCCTTGGTACTGGGCTGATAACATCAAGAGTAAATCTTTATACCTTTAATATATTTATAGCTTCACCTTTATGGTCCAAATATTATTTCAAAGGCTTCACGCATCATTATATATAAATATATATGTTCCCCTCAGGTAAATAATACTTATTTAACATGCCGTTGTATTATCACACCAACAACAAGGAAAACAGGGCTAGGAAATTGTATCGCAGTATGACGCTTCATAACAGCAACCGACTAAATACCCCGAGTCTTGTAATTTTTGCAGATACACTGCACGGCTAAAAAAAGTTGCACACTCCAACATTTTCATAAAGTGAATTTAACCTTGATCACAGCATGTAATCTCCATGTCACTGTTGCTCCTGTTGGTCAGGTCGAGGCTCAGCAACATTAATGTTGCAATAAAATGAAGTCAGATGATGACCTGAATGTACTGAATGAGCAGGTTATCACATCGATGGACTTTTTCTTCCCTGATTTCACAGATTATGAGGAATCATTTTCACATATGTATTGGCACCACAGTCCTGACCTTAACCCTATTGAATCTTTTCAGGAAGCACTGGAGAAGACATTAATGAGTGGTAGGGTATATTATTTTTTCTCAAGAAATGAACAGGTAGCTGCAGTGTTTCTACCCTCATGAATACATTAACCATGTCATGTCCAGCTGTCCTTATATCTTATGTTCTAATGAACCTTATGTTCATACTGGTATTGGCCCATTACCAATCCTGAGTAACGGACTGGTGCCTTCTGTATATTTAATGTATAATTTATGTTAATAATTGATATATTTAAATGTTTAGTGTAGCCAACGCATTATTCATGAGGGCATTGTTCATATTTTCAAGAACACAAGCTAGCACGAACGGAAACCCACAGGTACATGGAAATAACATGCAAAAAATAAATAAAATAATAAAATAAATAAATAAATAGCATTTATAATAATTACATTAATAGTTATATAATAATAACAATAATTGATAATAATAATTATAATAATAACAACATTAATAATAATAATACAGACAGTAAATGAACTCAGAACTGAAACCCAGTGTTTTTCACAATACTTAACAATTACCATAAAAGAAAGCTTGCAGTAGTAACACAGTTTGAAGAAATGCGTTACAGAATGTTTTACTCCAATCATCACCTCCATCTTGCACCACTGCACGCCGGGTTGTAGTCAAATTAATGGATGTTTAAATGGGCCACTGTTGCATTTTTTTTTTTTTTAAAAACCTCAAGGAATCTCTTTTCATTCTTTTTTCTTTTCCCCAGAATGAAAACCTACCCTGGGATCCCGAGATATGCAAAGCGACCAACAGTTCATGTTCCTCTATAATTATTTTCCTCTAATTAATGTTACAAAACACACCCCCATGACTGTACCACCCCATTTCTGGAGCATATTTAACTCTCTTAACTCTCTACAGAGATTAGATACACCCACTAGCCTCACATTACACCACAATACTCCTGAGTTCAGTGGGGGGACAGAAGCTTGGGTTGTCACTGTGTTGGCTTTTGAAGGGCGTTTTCGTCAAAAGACAAACTTTCCCTCTGTCACTCTTCTGAAAACAAAATGAATAATTTGTCAGTGGTTTCAAACGGATGATACGTAAATTTCCCCTGCTTATCTGATGAAATCCAGGGTGGTGTGATGTATGATTTCATTAATGCGCTGTTTGATATTGGCTTTAAGTACTGCTTATTTCAAAGATAGAAGCCCAGACACTACAAGGAACAAAAGGAAACAGCACCTTAAAACACAGTATAGGTAATGAGATCAGGCCAAGCGATAAAATCCTTATTATCCTTATAAAATCTCTAGTAAACTATTAGTGGTAACATTTTCATTAAAACAGGCAGTGTCATCAGCATATTTGTAATCAGCATATTAATAGCAGTGTCGTTATATGTTGTTAAAAAGGTCAAGATAAAGAGCTCACATTCAGCCAACTGCCAAAAGGGGGCAGATAGCGCTTTCCCTCCAAGTGTGTTATGCTGCCCCCAAATACGCATGCGCAGCAGTACGAAATGCCCCTCCCTTGTTGTTGGCAATATTTGACGGGTGGGAATTGGATACGGATAATACTAGGCGAAAAAATGGGTGGGGGGTGGGGTGTGTGTGGAGGTATTCCTCAGTTTAAATTTAAGTCAAGTCAAGAGTATTTCATCACTCATCTCAGTCATTCATTTGCCAAACCTCTTAATTCTATTAGGGTCACGGGGAGGCTGGAGCCTATCTCAGCCGACACCAGAAGGAGGCGAGATACACCCTGAACAGGCTGCCAGACCACCGTAGCAACAACACACACAATCACTCACCAAAGGGCAATTTGGAACTGTTAATTAGTCTAATGGGGGTGGCATGGTAGTGTGGTGGTTAGCACATCCACCTCACAGCAAGAGGGTCCTGGGTACAAGTCCCGTGCTTGGGCGTTTTTGTGTGCAGTTTGTATCTTCTGCTTCAGATTAACAGCAAACTATTTCCTCTCGGATTCCTAAATCTGTTACCAGCTGGCTGCACATATAACACATCACACACCTTTTACACAGGGTCTCCCTTTTACGCACACGTTAATTCAACTCTAACTACCACCACTGCCGGCTTAGAGGCAGAACAATGATCCCTCGTTCCATTCCGTATTCTTGCTCTCTCTCACCCAGCTCTGTTTTCTTTCTGTGTACAGTGTAATTCCACACCTCTATTGTTTAGAAATAAAGGCTTATCTATTCTAAAAAAAGAGATTGAGACTCCCCATCACACACACATGCAACCACACGTGTGCACGCACGCACACACACACACACACACACACACACACACACACACACACACACACACACACACTTTTGTTTACCCTAATTGAGAAATTAATTACAATGCCTGCATTGTTCTCTTCCCCTCAAACATCAAGTCCCAATGTTTATATAAGATCAGGTCATCAGGTCTATAACAGCAGAACACAGCTGTTAATCACAAGCAGCTGAACCTGATGATCATAACAAAAAAGAACACAATACAGAGCTGTCCAATCACACAACCCTCTCATCAAGCTCATTTTTTCATTTAATTTATTCACACTGCGATGGCTTGGCGAGCTGTCCAGGGTGTACTCTACCCTCGCCCAAAGTCAGCTATGATGGACACCAGCCTCCCCGCGACCCTAATTAGGAATGAGCGTATTTAATCACACATTTCTATCTAATGCACAGTTTGTCTACTATTCTGCTATTCTTACAAGCTAATAAGAAATAAAACTCTGCTACAATATGAAAATGAGTAAAGATGATCCGACTGACTGTTGATTGCCTGGACAGCCTAAATATTGCTGGTTTGATGAGCCAATTTTGCCAACTTCTCCTGTTTGCATCCACATACTTTTGGTGGCCCCACCTCTTTCCCTGAAAAAGTGTGTGCACACGATTCATCCTATCACCCGTATAACATAATATGTGTTGGAAATATAAGCATACCGATATACCTGTTTGTGCACATCCATACATCCATTATGTATAAAGCCTTTTACAGATAATGTGCGATTTCAGCAAACTTATAAGCTCATTAAAAATCATACTCTTCAACATGGATCTAATGAACTTGGCTATGACAACTAAGAGGACTGAGAGGTGCACACTTGTGGTCAAGTTAGTCATAGCAGCACACACACTGTAACATTTCTGTCAGAAAATGATTGCTGGTCATCTCTGATGGGTGGCACGGCAGCATAGTGGTTGGCACATCCGCCTCACAATAATAAGGTCTTGGGTTCGAGTCCCAGGCTCCGGCATTTCTGTGTAGGGTTTATATGTTCTCCATGTGCTAATTTGGTCCCCCCCCCCCCAAAATATGCACAGTAGGCTAACTGGCTATTCCAGATTGCCCCTAGGTGTGAGTGTCATTGGTTGTGTGTGTGTGTCAGCTGATATAGGCACCAGCCTCCGTGCAACCCTATTAGCTTTAATTGGTTCGGAAAATGAGTGAATGAGTTATCTTTGGTTGTAAGACCACTCACATCTCACAATACGTGTTTGAGCACAGTTTAGGAGCCACGACCACAAAAATCTTTACGATCATTCCACGTATGTCATCTTTCATCTGGAACATCCAAAAATCATACAGTTTATACTGGGCGTGAGACTATAATGAACACCCCATTCCGCTGTAAGTCTTGCACCCAGAACCTTCTTGATGTGAGGTGACAGTGCTAACCAGTAAGTCATTGTACTGGCTTTTTGAGGACATGATTTTCCCCTCTCTGTGTAAAAGGTTGGCCTACATGGAAATATAACACTATTCAGTGCAATACCATACACGTCATATATAATGTGCTCTCTCTCTCTCTCTCTCTCTCTCTCTCTCTCTCTCTCACTCTCTCTCTCTCTCCTGCTCAATCACTCTTTAATAAAATGCAGTCTGCCTGTATTATTAAACCAAGAAAAGTATAATCAGCCAGAATCAGTATCAGCAGGTCGGAGAAATCAGCAATCAGTATCTGCTAAGAAAATGCATTCGGTGCATCTTTAAAAATAATCAACAGCGAGGTGGTGCAATCTGGTACCACCTGTTACAATCTGGTACCATCTGTTCGTAACACATAACACCGTACATTTTATCTGATTATAGTAAGATTTAATGTTGAGAAACACCTGCAAGATAAGTTATATTGTGCTGTCCCCTTATACTGCTAATTATATGTCATACTTATTACATTTTTCAGCAATAATAGCACATCATACTTTCTACTGTAGGCTGCATGCTTTTTTTTTTTTTTTTTTTTTTTTAGAAATATTGTTAAAACATTTGGTGATGATAATAGAATTATTAGGGATGCCAACAATAAATGTATAATTTGGGAAACAGATAAACATATAGTAAATGTATTGCTATCTGATGTGAAGTGTATGTTTGTTTAATATTAGTTAAGCCGAACACATTAATAGATTTTATTTCAATCTCCATTTACTGTGACAAAGAGTGAATGAGAAAACATTCAAAAGGGAAAATTGAATCAAAATAGAGCAGCAGTCAAAACATCTGTGATTTAAGATGGAGGAAGGGGCCAGGGCAGGGGGAAAGGGTTTTCTGAGGGTATCAATAAATATTGGATATTTCAAAATACTTATGCAAATCAGTCAAGATTCTTATGTGATTGGCTCAAGTGTCCTTTTTATTGGAATGTGAGAAAACACTCTGCTGGTATATTTTTGCTTTCCTAAGGTTGGCAGCTTAGGTACTGATGTATTTTTATATTTTCCAGCTCTTTTCACACCTACAAGCTCTTCAATTCATCCACAGCTAAATAACTGTGTAAGACAGATCAGAATACTCAATAGGGCAAAAGTACCGATGCTGCAATCATGGAATGGTAGGAATTGTAAGGTGATTCTGGAAACCTGTGTGGTTAAGGAAGTAGAAGAAAGACTGACACAGAGAGCTAGTCTTATAACGGAGCACCACAGTCATAGAATATAGCCTGCATGGTTGTCCCGTGCCCATCACAAGAAACCTACTGTGTCGCCAAGTTGATGATGATTAGCTGTTATGTATTGATGGGCAACAATAAAAAAATGAAAATGAAACCCAAAAAAAAAAAAAGGCTCATAGACCACCGCTTATACTTGCACAGAATAAAAAACACAGTCTGACCCAGGAAGGCAGACAGACAGATTTGCGGGTAAATAAATGTTCTTGAAGCAAATGCTGAACTCAGAAGTTTGACAAAACATGAACTCGTTAAACAGGTATTTACAAGGCAGGTGATACAACTGAAATCAGAAATCAGCTAGTGAAAGGAAAGGTGCTGAAAAGCAAACCCCATCTCAGACACCTATCAGTAGAGACATCTATCAGGAGTTCTGCATTTAGGCACTTCCCAAATCTATATATTATTACCGGGAATAATTCTCTAGTAGACTGTGTCCAGTGAATAAAACTAATGCGTGTAAAACTGCTCAACATGCCTTACATTATTTCCTGTTCTAGCTGCTGGTCAGGACTCAGACATGAAAGAACGAATGATAGTAAGAGAATGTTATGACTGTGTGTGTGTGTGTGTGTGTGTGTGTGTGTGTGTGTGTGTGTGTGTGTGTGTGTGTGTTATCCTAATAAAACTGAAGAAAGAGATTAGATTAGTTTCATCTTCATGCCACACCATGTGCCAAGTCATCTAACAGACGAGGAAATCGACTTGCTTAGCCATACATAAGCTACATACACTAACTCTAATGATACAGCTTCTCTCTCACGCTCACTCTCTCTTCGGCCAGGGTCCAGATGGTACATTAAGGAACAGAATTGTTTTGCTCATCCTCTTTCTGCCTGTCTGTGCAAATGGAAGCGGCCGGGATGACAGCAATCCTGAGCTATGCAGCAATGGCTACAACATGAGAAAAGATACGGATCAACAATCATTATCAATATCCACACAGGAAGCGATGAGCAACAAGTGGCCATGCATAGTCAATGAACGGCAGCAAAAGGAACAACAAGAGGCAAAATTTTCTCAAGTGGCATCAAGTGGGTGGGCATGGAGCTCAGCTAAGCTGAACTTTCACACAACGCGATTCTACTCGTAACCAATCAGAACTTAAAGATACGGTTGATTGACAGATGACGTCAAACACTGAGTTCCCCAAAATCTTTTCCTAGTCACTTCCACAGTTCGAGTAAAAATAGTCAAATTTAGCGTACAGTTCAGTGGTAAGGCGTGTGGATGTAACTTAAGGTTAAAACATAAACTGTAAACACAAAGCCAGGCAGTGTTAGCATTGGTAACCATAATTCTTTGCTGTGCAGATCACTGAGACTGAAAGAGACAGTTCTGCAAACACACTTTATCTTTGTCAACTGTGAGGAGACCTTAGCGCTGCTCCCAGTGTATAATTACCTGCACATACTCTCTGCCGGACATCATCCGGGTATGATTTAGACACAATTTCCGTTGTCATTAATAATTTTTATTCATGTCTAAGTCATGCATGAACTGCACCGTGTGAACAGGTGAATAAATCTATTCTGCCGAGCTGTCGGAGGTCATAACGCATTTTTGACATCTAGAAAATGAGACGTTAGGGATTGTGAGCAGTGTCATGATCTGAGATACAGCATATACCGGAAACCTTGTCCTGTTAAATTTTAGGTCATTTTATCATTGGTTATGGCTGCTTTGTAATAATATAAATGTGTTGTGAGGTAGGCCGAGTACAGCAAGTGACCAGCTTTTCACCAATTTAATCAAACAAGCCTGTCACAAATAGGCCTCAGTGTTATTGTTGTTATTTAATCCTTGGGCTGAAGATTTTATCCTTTTAATAAACAGTTAGTAAATTACAGCGAGTGCTCATTTCCATCCTCAAACTGTGATCCTCGTTCTGATTTATTCCCTCTATTTATGATGAAATAGGACTCTTTTTTTAACTGGGGCACTGGTAGTATACATGGGATAAGAAAGTGCTAAAAATTACAATAGATCAAATAAATTGGAACTGAGCTTGCTGCTTCTCTGGAATAAGACTTGGGGCTCAAAAACTACAAACCAGCAAACCAATAATCTTATAATCAGAAACAGGTCTACACTGATAAGGATAATTAACAATTATGCACTGAAGGCAAGGGGGTTGCCACTGAATAGTCCTCGAGACAGAACGTCGCAAAGCAAAATGCATTTGTACCACACAGAAACGTATGTTTACTGCAATCCATCAATGCGTTTTTGTACATAATACACAGAAACAGTAAAAAACACACTAAAACAAGCTTTTTTATAGTTTATTTTTTCATTTTAAGATCTGATAATGATGATGCTGCCTGTCCCAAGTGACCCTGACAACCTGTTTGTATCCACTCGGAATAATGTTTTTTAATCCTATGATAGCAGAAAAATCTAAATTTATAATTAGGGCTAATTATGAGATTGGGGATGGTGATCGTTGCAAAGGGAGCCTTCCATATGGTTTCCTGACGCCATAACGTGTCATAATGATATGGTACGAACATTTAGCGTACAGCCAAAGTATATGTAAAAAGAAGCAGAGCAACCAAGTGTCAGTATTTCTGGAGACACCGAGATGTTTTGGCATTTTTGTGTGCTGGCAGTCCAGGAGGCTCATTTATTTCACTGACTTGCTTGTTAAATAGCATTTGTTTTTGCCTACAGACATGTAGCTGTTCTTATTATAATACCTGCTAGCGTACTTGGACACTGCTTGGAGACTGGAGTCATATATGTGCAATAGATCAACATTTCCCTCCATTGATTATTTCTCTGGATTTCCGAGCATGAATTACTTGCACTGCACATTCGAGTCTTTATATTGCTTTAAAGATGAATTGTACAGATATCGGTAACAAAATACTCCCAATGTACGCACACTGGTGTCCTTACTTAGCATAGTACAAACAATTGGAGGGTTTATGGACGTCTAGATATACACTCGAATCACAAAATTTCACATAACGTGGGTTCTTATGTACTTATAGATGCTGAAAGTGTAACAGTGGTCTTTCTGCATAAGATTAGTTCTGATGGTGACTAAACAAGTTAGATAATGTCACACAATAAATAAAGGACTGAATATTACGTACAACTCACTTTTCATGAGACTATGACTCTCCTGGGGCGGCACAGTTGCGTAGTGGTTAATATGTCTGCCTCACAGCAAGAAGGTCGTGTGGGGTTTGCATGTTCTCCCTGTGCTTGTGTGTGTTTCCTACGGGTACTCCAGTGTCCTCCCAGAGTCCAAAGAAATACACGTTAGGCTAATAGGCTGTTTCATATAGGCTGTAGGTGTGACTGTGACTGTAAATGGGTATGCATGTGTTGACCGTGTGATGGTCTAGAATCTAGACGATCTTGATGTTCTAACAGTTCAACCCTTTGGACAGTGTCGGCTGAGATATGCTCCATCCTTCCCGTGACTCTAATAGGATTAGGGTGTTTGGCAAATGAGTGAGTGAGTGAATGAGTGACAACCGGTGACACATTGCCAATTAATTACATGATCAGTTTGACACTGCACGGACAAAACTTTTTCTTGTTCGTAAATTTTTTTACCAAGCTACTTCATGACTGTTGTTATAGCAAATGCTACTCAAGTATGCTAAAATTAGCCTGGGTTTATTGATGCTAGTCATGCATGGTTTACAAAATGGTAAACACAACAAAAACACAACAGGGAGTGTTGCTATTAAAAAAAAATCTCCTCAACAGATTGCTTTGAAAGTGGTTTATTTTCATATAATGGTACATTCCAGAGTACAGCTTAATCATTCATAGCTGTAGTGAAACATCCATAAGATCTCAACAAAGTCACTAATCAATAGCACTAGGATGTAATGTAACATTAATCCATGAACTCAACAGCTTATAAAATAGTGAATAGGTTTAGATTGACGTGTGTGTGTGTTTGTGTGTGTTCGAGGACGTATCTGGGGCAAAATTAGCTGGAAGGGCCCATCTTGCCTAGGGTAGTACATATCCGCAGGATGAACACATCTACACCCACACACAATCTGCACACACACACACACACAGTCTGCTTGAACAGTGCTGAGACTGCAGGAATAAAGGTAAGTCACTCTGTGCAACACTTTCTCTCTCTAACCATCTGTCTCTTCTTCTCTCTTTCTCCCTGACGGAGCATCTCTTCTCCCTCCTGCAGGCTGAAAGTTCTTGACCACTTTGTAACATTTCTCTATAAGGACAAGCTCTTGGCAAATACCACAGTTGCTAAAAAAGCAAATGTCATGCATTTTTAATCTGCCTCTGCAGAGCCGATTCAGTCTGCTTCTCTCAGCCTGAGCGATGGCAGCTTTCAATAACGACTCACCCTTAATTTTGTTTTCCGCTGCAGAGGCAACAGGAAAATGTTAGTGCTTTCATAAAATCTTTCTACACATCTAACCGCAGCTTAAAATAGAGTCAGGGTGACCTAAAAATGGACAAACTGTCACTGAGGTTTACCTAAACGGCAGAGAGAGACTGAGCGAGAGAAAGAGAGAGAGAGAGAGAGAGAGAGAGAGAAAGAGAGAGAGAGAGAGAGAGAGAGAGAGAGAGATATGGATGGAGACACACAATTTGAAACTGATCTAAAAACCACTTCCTTCAAAAGTCAGTCTAGTGATGAATGTGAAAAAACATGCAAGCGACCTGAAGGAAGTCGAAGTAAGACCTTGACAGTTTCAAATCTTAATCCTTTTATGATCGTCACTTATCGTTCATCTAGCTGTTTCTAAATTTGGCTTCAAAAGGTGAACTGATCACAAGTGGCAAACAAAGTAGCTCCACAAGCTGTTGTGCACAAAAACCAACAATCATGCAGTCACACGAAGGCGTTATCATCCAGCATCACTTCCAGTGTTGTTCATTTCATTTATTTTTGAAGAAGATATTTGTCATTTTTATCATGGCTTTAAAAATGACATCCAGTAGTAATATTGTGAAGTCTTTGCTTTCGCAAAAAAAAATAAAAAATAAAAAAAAGCCATTCAATACATTGCCTTATAAGGTCAAGCATAAACATTTCCTGCTCTGACCTGGGGAGGAGCTTATTTCCACTTCACAGCAAGAAGGTCCTGGGTTTGAGTCCCGGGCTTGGCGAGGGTACTTCTGTGTGGAGTCTGAATGCTCTCCCATGCAATGTTTCCTCTCGGTACTGTGGTTTCCTCCCACAGTCCAAAGACATGCACAGTAGGCTAATAGGTTATAAACAAAAAACACCCTAGGTGTGAGTGTAAATGGTTGTGTGTGTATGTGTGTGTGTGTGTGTGTGTTGGCCCTGCGTCAGACTAGCGAGCTGTTCAGGGTGTACTCCGCCTGCACCCAGGGTTGGCTGAGTTGGCGCCAGCCTCCCAGTGACCCTAGTAGGATTAAGTGTTTCAGCAAATGAGTGAGTGAGTGGTACGGTGGCATAGTGGTTAGCACGCCCGGCACACAGCAAAAAGGTCCTGGGTTCGAGTGTCGGGCTCAGCAAGGGCCTTTCTGTGTGGAGTTTGTATGCCCCTGGGTGTGAGTGTGAGTGTGTATGGTTGTCCGGGTGGTGATCTTGCGATGGGCTGGCGAGATATTCAGAGTGTACCCCACCTTCGTCTGGTGTTGGCTAAGATAGACACAGAGCAGGTTTCCAGAATACACGTCGTAACTGCACAGCAACCTATTTGTCCTTTCAGCCTGATCTGCTTCATGCTGAAATGTACTGCAATACTTTTTTATATTTGGATTCATGAATATTTGATGTCTCGGCATTGTGTGGTGGAACAAGTTTAAATATGAAAACATTTCCTATATTAGGGTTTGGCAGGAAAAAAAGGGGACAAAAGAAAAAGCTGTTCCTTTTGTTTTTCCCATTTTCACTTCTCATTTTATTACAACATTATTTACACAATCAGAAACAGAGCACAGCTTTATTGGTTCCCTCAGAGTGTGTGTGTGTGTGTGTGTGTGTGTGTGTGTGTGTGTGTGTGTGTGTGTGTGTGTGTGTGTAGTATGGTTTGTGTATATGAACCTGTTGCTGTGAGACACCAGCACAACACTATTGTTATTCTGTGGTCTGCTGTGACGGTGCAAGTGGTTGCATCTGAAAGACTGTGACATGATCCTATTTGCGGTTCCTACTGCAGCTGAACACAACAATGGCCTTTGATTTCACAGGAGGAATGGGTCCCTCTGTGGATCTCTCCTTGACCTGCTCATGCTGCTGAGATGTGTATGAGAGACTGTCACTGGGGTGGGTCCGTGTCTCTTACCACCACACATACCCCTTCCATCGCAAACTACACTCGTACTGTCTCAAACAGGTGCAGCATCTCTCTGTCTCGTTCTCTCTGTCTCTCTTTGTTTATTTTTTAAATAGCTCTTTTCATCCAACAGCAGCAGGTTTGACAGCCCAGAGCCTCCATGTCAGCATCACCAGGGCCCGCTGCACTGACTACACACCACACCACCCACAGCAGTGCTCAAATCAGACCTGGAAGCAATGCGGCACTCCTTATATGAGTCATTCTTGGGGAATACATCTCTGCTGTTCAGATATGAATGTAAAAAAAGAAAAATGTAAAAAAAGGAACGAGAGCCAAAGATTGATGTGAATCAACCGGACAAAAGTGTACTTTTTGTAATTTGTGTCAAATTAAATGACAAAATATAATCAGGTTGCATTTTTTTTTTTCAGGTCTACGGTGAAGCAGAAGTCTGGTAACTTCCTGTTTTGTGGCTGAGTATGTGTCAAAAAAAAAAAAAATACAACAGCACCCACCCACCTACCCGCACACACACACCCCCGCACACACACCCACGCGCGCGCACACACACACACACACACACACACACACACACACACACACACACACACACACAAAGGGGATATTTTTGGTGTCACACAATATACCGAGAAATAAAGCAGGCGCAAAAAGAGGAAACACAGAACAAGAGTTCCTTCCTGTTTCTGTTTTCTTCTTTTAAACTCTGAGAGATAGAAATAGACGAGTGAGGACGAGACGTCCTGAAAACCTGAAGCGCCCAAAGACGAGTTTATGTTGGATGATGTGTAGTGAATTTATTTTAAATAAAACATCCAGAGAAAAGTAAGGTTCAGTTTCTGGGTTACGACCAGACAAGCGCTGACATGTGACATCATTGTGCCTCTGACATTTTACTCACTGAGGGGTTTTTCTTCTCAGCTCCATCTATTACAATATCTCTGCCGAGCTGTTGGGAGAAATCCATGAACATGGATTAAAGAGAAGGATACGGTACAGATTGGCTCCCAAACCAAACAGAAAAAGATAAAGCGTTTGTGTCTCAGTGGGTAAACCCTGTGCTATCTATCTCCCTTAATGAAAAGAGTGAGACCAGCCTACAGAGTACACCATTCATCTTACTCTATACCCATGATGTCTCTCTCTTTCTCTTTCTCTTCCTCTCTCTCACTCATGCTGACACATTCGCATTTCATGACTAGGTCGGTTTAGTGCTCTGGCCTCGTGATGCTAATGCTAATAAGGCTACTAACGCTCCTGTAGACGTCTGTTTAGTCCAAACGTCTTGCTGTAATGTCTTCCCGTCGCTATCTTTCATTTATTTCAATGTATTCATGAACACACTCTTCATGTGGTGTCCTTCTCATCAGCGCACTCTTTTATCTAGTTGGTAGAGGCTGCGTTCTGAGCACAAAGCAAACTGAGGATCTAAGCTCGGGCACACAGTGGAGTATTTTCAGGGCAATTCTTAACATGAGTTTTGATCTCATTAATGATATATCACTCGCAGTGATGCAGAGAGCAACATGTGTCCCCTTATTAAAGGAACGCTTCAGCATTGTTAGCATAAACCCTATCCACTAGAGTCGTGTAGTCTACACAAATTACCCATGTGTCCCTGCACTGAGAAATCTCATTTATAATGTTAGTCCAGGGGCAGCTATTTAACTTTGTCAATAACCATTCAAAATAAAAGTTCTTACATTTTTAATAGAGTCACAATTAAGATAAATACAATTTTTTTTTTTTTTTGTCATGGATTCATATATCAGAGAGACAAAACGATCCCAACCATTGATTTAAATTGTGTAGGAGTCATTTGAATAGGAAACAACAATCTGGAACTTGGGAAATGATGAACTGGGTCAGCCAAGATTCTTGATAAGGGCAAATTATGGGCTTAAATTATTCATATATTGATCGCACAAAAGATTCAGTTAGAGACCGTCTTTGGGAAAAGTTGCCAGTAATTTGGAACACATCACTACAGAAAATGGGGGGGGGGATACTCAATGTTATAACCCTGGGTTTACACTGGGGCATGATGTCTGCAATCTCCGCAATTTAAAAAAGTGTGGAGCTCCACAATTTATAACCATGCTTGGAGCACGACTGGGGGTATAAAAAGGAGGCAGGGTGCATCCAAAAGATGAAATTTGAAGGAATCGTGTTTCCAAATTCATCAAGATCCCCTACGATGATGCATCAAAGTCTGTTATGCTCTGTTAAGGTCTGTTAAGATCTACTGCGCTCTGCTATAATTCCCACGTTCTATCACGATTGGCATCAAATCGTAATACATTGTAATAATCATGATCAGCGTGATCATCATGAATCCACCAAGTTCCCTCAAGATCACCACAATTCCACCAGGTTCCCTCAAGATTATCACAAATCCACCAAGTTCCCTCAAGATCATTACGATTCCACCAAGTTCCCTTAAGATCATCACGATTCCATCAAAGTTCCCTCAGGATCATAACAAATCCACCAAGTTCCCTCAAGATCATCACAATTCTACCAAGTTCCATCAAGATCATCATGATTCCACCAAGTTCCCACAAGATCATCACAATTCCAT
>JAQMYF010000010.1:16719194-16733415 GCA_030014195.1 Neosilurus mollespiculum | reverse complement strand
CCCCCCCCCCCCCCCCCCCCCAAACAGAGCTCTTGCAGTTTTGTAACAACCCTCAATTCATGGGGTCAAAGGTAAAAGGTCATCTGACACCTAGGAAAGGAATGCCAGAAAGGTTCAAAGGAAAACTAAAGATAGACACGCTGTCTCCAATGCAATGGGCAGCACACGCCGTAATCTTCACTTGTAATTAAAACATCAGTCAGCTCTAGTTTAAGCAATACTTAAACACAGTTCTGAAAGAAATGTCTGTCTAATGTGCTAAAAATAGCTTTCCTAGGTGCTTAATTAGCTCAAACAAACCATAAACCTACAAAAATGTCACAAAACATGCCACGTGTAAAAACGGAATTGATGCTTATCAATAGCTAATATCCCACCAGCAGTTTTTTTTTTAACTGTTATCTTAATATTGCTGTGACTTTGGCTGTTTGCACATTTGGATAAGCGTGTGTGCTAAATGACTAACTCTCAGTGCAGTGTAATTTAATCAAAATGCCTTATATGGAATTAGATCTAAGTATTTAGATGATAAAATTAGCACCATATTTACGCTACTAACATTTTCCCAGAAAATCGCTATATAGGGAAGGAATATCTAATCCCGAATTCAATATTCCAAGGATTTTAATGCACTTAACCTGGTTCAAACAAAGAATCTCGACTCAGTCTACTTCATTCGGTTCCTTTAATGCTTAAAGCAGATTTAATGTTAACCACAATCAATCTTAAATACTGGTTTCTTATTGGTGGAAAATAATTACTCAAAAGGTCAAGTATCAAATATTATAACAAAATACAGCAGTAGTCCACTTTTGTACATTAAATAAGTTTCAAAGATATTAAAAGTACAAAAGATGGACTAATAAAGTACAACTCCAACCTGAGACATATTAACTATGTTTATATTGAAATGGTTGTGATTTCCTTCCTGATTCTGTTGTTAACTTGTGGGTTGGTTCTGCACTGTCATGATTACAGTGAGTTTGTAGGCTTTTG
This sequence comes from Neosilurus mollespiculum, assembly GCA_030014195.1. Taxonomy (NCBI): domain Eukaryota; kingdom Metazoa; phylum Chordata; class Actinopteri; order Siluriformes; family Plotosidae; genus Neosilurus; species Neosilurus mollespiculum. The sequence goes on along the minus strand of JAQMYF010000010.1, from coordinate 16,732,419 downwards.
TACCGCGCTGATGTCACATGAGAACATTGTCTGTGCAATTACAATGACACTTAATAAGAGAAGAATATTTCAAACATCCGTGATAATTATAAGATTTCACTGTTAGCTCCAAGAAAACAAAAGACTAAGAGCTTTGATTCCAGCAATGTTTAACATCATACTTTCATTTTATTTTCTGAGCTACTTTATCCTTTATTAGGGTTGTGAGGATGCTGAAACCCATCCCAGCTGACTCTAGGCACAGCCTGAACACCTCGCCAGTTCATCACAAGGCCAACACACACACAACCATTCACACACATTCACACTAAGGGGAAAGTGAGGATTTCTAAATAGTCTAATGTGCATGCCTTCGGACCTTTCGTTTACCCTGTGGAAGCCCGATCTCCTCTGATCTCGGAAGCTAAGCAGGGTCGGGCCTGGTTACAAACTTGGATGAAAGACCACTTGGGAATACCAGGTGCTGTGGGGGATTAGGGAAAAGAGCTGGCAACCTACCCAGTAAAAAATCTGTCAAGAAATAGACGAGAATAGAGTCGCCAAGAGACGGATTTCGACTGAAGGTATTAAGCAAGCAAGCATGTGAAACCGAAGCACCAGGAGGAAACCCATGTATGCACTGGGAGAACATACAAAGTCTGTTAAAAAAAACAAAAACAAAAACAAAACGTCTTGGGCAATCGGATCACAAGTGGACAGCTGAGACACACTGTTTTTACATGGGTTTCTATCATGCATTTCCAAAGTGACCAGCTGACCACTTCAGATTTGTTACTGCTAATGTCAAAAAGTCCAGTTTCTCAAGAAAAAGATGGAGAGAAGTTTTTATTTCATTACCGATCAATTGTAGTAAAAAGCACTAACTTGCTCGTTAGTGATGTACAGGGTTAAAGGAGACATGTTTAAAATTATAAGTTCAAATTCTTAGCCAGATCTGTGTACAATGTCAACTGTAAAAAAAAAAAAAAACAACGCTGCCAATACGGCTAAACTGACTACATGAAAACAGCAAAAAAATTCAAATTGCTCTATGTTCACTATTTCTCATTACAATATGACTCCAGAATACCTCTAAAGATCACGTGTTAATTATAATGATTAATATGCACATGGATTAGAACAGATTTGTTGTTTAAGGGAAGCCCAGCACCCTGTATTGAGTGTTTTTGCGATAAACACGAACACAAGACTATACCCTACCGGCAGAGGTGAAGTTGAAAAATCATTGCGTGATTATAAGCTATAATAGTGATCACACACAGCACTCTTCACCGAACGAGCTGCCTGAAAGACCCATCTCCAGAGTGAGCGCTGCTTGTGATCGGTACCGTTTCCTTCATCACCGTGAGGCTAATTAACACAGTTTGCACACCTGGTTTTCATATCTGAAATCATGTGCATCTTAATTGCTCGTTTAACGAGTAGCAGACAAACAGTGACCTGCAGTGATAATGACACAGACACAAGCTGCTTTTCAGCAGGCCAGGTATTGATGTGAGCTTCTTCTAGATCAATATGTATCATATTGCCATCATATCTACAGCGCTACTTCTCGTCCATCTGTGGATCATGTTCTATTCGGGGAATTAACTATGTGTTAAAAGGAAATGTGTCTTACACAAGCTGGGGTTGTAAGAGGATAGGGTCTGGAAGATGTGCAAATCATCCTGAATATGAAAATGTTTGAATCATGCTTACATTTCAACTTTTTTGGACTCACATACAGTAACCACTATAAGCACTTTTTTTTTTTTTTGTCAGTGGGGATTTTGCTGTAAATGTGCTTGCTAAAGGTAACCTGTTTCCTGTTTGAGTGATGTTTTGTGAGAAATATATGCATCTTATGTTATAGATGAAAACTACCTTTCATAAAGCACAAAATGAAGGAAAACATTTTTTAAAATAATACCTAGTATTACAACAGCCATCCAAATTCATTGGCTGTTATTTCCAGCTCAGCAGTATGACTGCTTGTGTTTTCTATCTTTTGCATGTTGTGGGTAGTGATGCACTGCGCTGACTTGTTGTTCTTCCACTTATTACTTCCTAGAAATGAATCATTTATATACATACATATATTTATAAATGACCCCTGAATCACCTCTTTGCCCTTAGTGTTGTAGAATTATAAATAAAGAAAGCAACTCAGTTCAAAACACTATCAGTTATTGTATATAATGTATATAGATAAAGCTAACAGTTACTCTATATTCTATATATACATCAAGCTAACAATTATTGTATATACTGTATAAACATCAAGCTAACAGTTACACTATATATACTGTATATACATCAAGTTACAGTTATTGTATATACTGTATAAACATCAAGCTAACAGTTACGCTATATACTGTATATACATCAAGCTACAGTTACTGCATATACTGTATATACATCAAGCTAACAATTATGCTATATACTGTATATACATCAAGCTACAGTTATTGTATATACTGTATAAACATCAAGCTAACAGTTACGCTATATACTGTATATACATCAAGCTACAGTTACTGCATATACTGTATAAACATCAAGCTAACAATTATGCTATATACTGTATATACATCAAGCTACTGTTACTGAATATACTGTATAAACATCAAGCTAACAGTTACTACATATACCGAATATGCATTAAGCCAACAGTTACTCTAAATATACTGTATATATATAAAGCTAACAGTTACTGTATATACTTTATATACATTAAGCTAACAGTTATAGCATATACAGTGCCTTGCAAAAGTATTCACTACACTTGACATTTTTCACATTTTGTTACATCACAACCTGGAATACAAATTGATTGTTTGAAGGTTTGCATCATTTCATTTACAGAACATGCCTACAACTTTGAAGATGTGATTTTTAATTTTTTCTAATGTATTTATTTATTTATTTGTTTGTTTGTTTATTTATTTATTTTGTGAAGCAAACAACAAATAGGACAAAATAACAGAAAACTTCAGTGTGCATAACTATTCACCTCCTAAAGTCAGTACTTTGTAGAGCCACCTTTTGTGGCAATTACAGCTGCAAGTCACTTTGGATAAGTCTCTATGAGCTTGCCACCTCTTGCCACTGGGATTTTTGCCCATCCCTCAAGGCAAAACTGCTCCAGCTCCTTCATGTTGGATGGTTTCCACTTGTGAACAGCAATCTTCCAGTCTGACCACAGATTCTCAATTGAATTGAGGTTTGGGCCTTGACTAGGCCATTCCAACACATTTCAATGTTTCCCCTTAAACCACTCGAGTGTTGCTTTAGCAGTATACATCTCCAGCTCTATGGAGTGTACAGCTTATTGTGGGCCCATGCACAGATACACCAGTCTCTATTGTGGGACTCTGCAGCATCTTCAGGGTTACCTTCTGTCTCTGTGCTGCCTCTCTGATTAATGCCCTCCTTGCCCGGTCTGTGAATTTTGGTGAGCGGCCTTCTGTTGGCAGGTTTGTTGTGGTACCATGTTCTTTCCATTTGAAGATGATGGATTTGATGGTGCTCCGGGGGATCATCAAAGATTTGGATATTTTTTTATAACCCAACCCTAACTTGTACTTCTCAAAATCTTTGTCCCTGACTTGTTTGGAGAGCTCCTTGGACTTCATGGTGTGATGCCTCTTGCTTAGTGGTGCTGCAGCCTCTGGGGTACTTTCAGAAAAAGTGTGCTTATACTGACAGGTCCTGTGACACTTACATTGCCCACAGGTGGACTTCATTTCACTAATTATGTGACTTCTGAAGGTAATTGGTTGCACCAGAACTTTTAAGAGGCTTGACATATGCACATGGCAATTTTCAGATTTTAATTTTTAAAAATTCTTTATTATATATTTTTCTCATAACACTTCATCAACTTAGACTATTTTGTGCAGATCCATCACATAAAATTCAGAAGAAAAAAAACATTTAAATTACAGGCTGTAATGTAACAAAATAGGTAAAAAGCCAAGGAGGTGAATACTTTTGCAAGGCACTGCACATCAAGCTAACGGTTACTCTATATCCTGTATACACATTAAGCTAACAGTTAATCTATATAATCATTTTATGCAAAAGGGTGTTAGAGAATATGTTAAAATACTCATGAGTAATTTACACAGACTCTGATGGCAACGAGTCGTTATGTGTTTGTGCTTAAACAAGGTCACTGTGAGATTAAAACTAGGCTCAGGTATATGTTATATTGAAACACAGAGGAGTCCCTTTGTGCTATTTTGCAAAAAAAAAAAAAAAATTGTGTGTGATATGAAACAAAACAAAAGAAAAATAATATAAAGGACAGTAAAACTGATCATTAAAAATTTCCTTTCACGTGCTCCTCTCTCATTGGTTATTTCTGATGTGCTTATTTGCAGCGTATCTAACATGTTTCTCCTTTATGGAAAAAATAATGATATATACAATAGATGCAACAGGAAAAAACCCTCTGCTAAAATGTACTCTTAATGATCTTCTAGGATGTGGTTGTAACTGCTGTGACGGCAGACTGACGCTGTAACTATCAGTCACACGCATGCAGCCTTTATTGTAAACTCGAACAAGTTCACAGTACTCAAAACGTCTATCGTAACTGATTACCTAAAAACAGAATATACAGAAAATTTAAGTACTCCTATATTTTCTGAGCAAACATTAATTTATATTTTTAAATGTATTATTTAGGATTTATTTTATTTAAACTGTAGTAAAAAATAATAATACTTAAATTTAATCTTAGGTGATCATTTACTACAAACGTTTCGAGTACTGTATACGTGTTGGGCTTTACAGTGTTCTCCCACATCTTTCCTGGCTTTGTTCTTGAGGTTTCTGATGTGTGTCGTATTTCTGGTTAGGTAGTAGTGTTGAGAATCAGCTCGCTCGAGCTATCGGAGATAATGAATCGTAATTTATTTGTAATTTAAAGAGGATTGTGTTGTCTGTGCAGATAGAAATGTGAACACTACCTTGAACGCTGTGCATGCATAACACACAGTCCACACCACATGTCAACAAGAGAGCTGCAATGTAGATAATAAGTAAAAGTATGTTGTTTTTTTTTTGTTTGTTTCCTGATAAAATATGTAAAAGTTATGATAAATGATTTGGTATTTATGCTCAATAAATGTGAAAATAGCTCTTATAGATAAACTGCTCTAGCTTTGGCTCGATCATCCAACACTATTAATTATAGAGTTAAGTATGTTTTTTTTTGTTTGTTTGTTTGTTTGTTTGTTTTTTAAGGTTGTGATTATTTGAAAATAATTCCTGACAGGTTTTGGTTAGTTGCTCCAAAATTACACATTTATGTAAAAAAAAAATGTTGGTGTCATTTTAAAGCTTAGGATATCAGCTATAATAAGGTACCAATAACTCAAAATTAATAATTTCCGACTTGAGTCACAACTAAGTGTTGAAAATGATCATACAACACTGAATTACAGGTCTCTGTCTTTCTGTGTGTGTGTGTGTGTGTGTGTGTCCTGGACGTGGGAAGTAGATAACAATGGCCTACCTTGGCGCGGATCTGGCCTGAGGTGGACACTTTGCGGATGAGTTTGTGGGAGCTCTCGTCCGGTTCCCCGTCGCTGTCTGATGACTCGTCTCCAGCGTCGGCGCGATCCGGCTCGCGCACATACAGTGTGTTTGGGTTCAGCTTGGCCGCCATGGACACCCGCGAACCTAGAGGACGCTTCACTCCGCACTCTGTACCTTCACCTCCTGCACCACTTTGTCCTCAACTCTGCAAACCAGCAAACCAAAAAAAAAAAAAAAAAAACCCCAGATTGAACACATGTGCAAAGTCAGACTAGCTATATGTCCGAATCTGCAAAGGTGGGACCTTTTACCTGTACTACCTTCTACCTCTACTACCTTCTACCTCCTACCTTCTACCTGTACTACCTTCTACCTCTACTACCTTCTACCTCTACTACTTTCTACCTGTACTACCTTCTACCTCTCCTACCTTCTACCTGTACCACCTTCTACTTCTACTACCTTCTACCTCCACTACCTTCTACCTCTACTACTTTCTACCTGTACTACCTTCTACCTCTACTACCTTCTACCTGTACTACCTTCTACCTCTACTACCTTCTACCTCTCCTACCTGTACAACCTTCTACCTTTCCTACCTTCTACCTGTACCACCTTCTGCCTGTACTACCTTCTACCTGTACTACCTTCTACCTGTACTAGAGTGTTGCTCAAGCATTACAGCACCTGAGGGAGCGGCGCGCGTGTCGGTTCCCACCCGTCGGTTCTGTTTCTACTGATCCTGAGTGTGTTGGAGGGGTTCGGGTTAGAAGAACCTACAAGTCGCAGCTCTGATCAAAGCAACAGGCGTTCACCAGCGCGCGCAACGCGATGACACAGCCGAGCCGATGGGATCGCAGTGTCGAGGTTGATGCGTTCGCTACAGTTTCGATTCACGGCAACACGTTAGAGTGCACGTGAGCGCTGAAACGTTCGCATCCCTTTCTAAAATCTGCTTGCTGCTACATTATTCCTGGGTTACACACCCGGTACATTTATTCTGTGTCCTATACATGAACACATGGCAAACGATGCACACACACACACACACACACACACAGTCTGCTGGCATGGCAGCCCCGGGTCCGGTGCGTTTGCAGCCAGACTTCACATTGTTATCTCAAGCGTATTTCTGACTCAGCAGCCGCGCGCGCGCGCACCGTGTCGAGCGCCTGCACTGCCGACACGGATTACAGCCACTCGCCGGTGGTTCCACAGCCTCTTCCTCACCACACACTAACGCACTCCAGCGGGAATCGAGCGGCTCACGTCGCCGCACGGTAGCGCAGGTCAGGTGGTACCCGGGGGGTTGCGTTTACCTTTTGGCGTGTGGCTTCCCCGCGCCGTGTCTCGCGCTCGCTCCGCGGCTCCGCACTGTTTGTTCGCTCGCGAGGCTCCGCGCGGCCGCACAGAGTCGGACAGGGTGAAAATCTCCGACACACAGGCGCGCGCGCGCACGCATCGCCTCCGATCGGATTTGAAACTAATGGGAGGGGTAGAGAGAGAGAGAGCGAGAGAGAGAGAGAGAGAGAGAGAGAGAGAGATTATCATTACTGCAAGGTTTCCTTCTCAGCAGGTTTTGCCTCTCAGTGCGCATCCTCAGTTACCTATAAGACAGTCGGTAACCCATGAGTCTGCATGTCATAAAAATCTTTGTCTTGTCCGTGACTCTATTCTCATTGAGATTTTTTACAGGGTAGGTTGCCCCACAGCACCTGGTATTCCCAGGCAGTTCTCCCACAGAAGTACTAAACAGGCCCGACCCTGCTTAACTTCTGAGATCTGACCGGATCGGGCGTTCATGGGGTGACTGAGGGGCATGTCAAAAATTAGTACCACTATTATCCACCACCTGCTTCAAGGTAAAGTCTGCTGGGCTTTTCTACCCAAGCTTATTGGCCGGTGGCGTAGCGGTTAGGGTGCCGGGCTCACGATCGAAAGATCATGCGTTCGAATCCCCGTTGGACCCCTGGGCAAGGTCTTAACCACAAGTGTACCTCTGTCCACCCAGCAGTATTAATAGGTACCAGTAAAAATACTGGGAAGGTAAACCTGCGATGGACTGGCATCTCATCCAGGGCGCTTCACGCTACAGAAACCGTATATTATATATAAGCACCGGCTCTGATGAGCCACTAGGCTCGGGTGTAAAAGCCCAACAGATTTACCCTATTGGCTCATCCCGGTTTCTGTAGCGTGAAGAGACCAGGTATGCATGCTAGTCCATCACAGGTTCCTTTGCCTGTATTTACTGGTACCCAGTCATACTGCTGTGTGGACAGGGTTTGTGATTGAGACCTTGCCCAGGTGTCTGGTGGAATTCGAACTCACAACCCCTAGAGGAGTTAAAAGGTAAAGGTAAAGTCTGTTGAGCTTTTTACGCCCAAGAGCCTACTGGTTCATCAGACCCGGTGCTTATCCCCGGTTTCTGTAGCGTTCAACTCCTCCTGGGTGGGAGGCTAGTACATCACAGGTCTTTTTACTGATACCCGTTCATACTGCTGGGTGGACAGAGGCACACTTGTGGTTAAGACCTTGCCCAGGGGTCTTAGCATGGTGATCTGGCGGGATTTGAACTCATGATCCCTAAAGCTACAGTAAAATTGTACCATCATGTAATATATATACCATCATAATGTAACCGATTAAATGATTTTATATTATCACATAACTTACACCACACTGACTTCCCCAAATGATAGATAAAAACGCCACCCATATCACAAACTGTTTCTTTTTCCACCGAACGTGCACTTCTTGGAGGGGAAAAATGCACAAAACTGAAAGTTGCACAAAGAAGTATTTTAGAAACAGCTTTCCCCTGTAAAAACCTTTTAACCTCGATGAGAAATTATCCAGTGGGTAAAAAAAACAACATGCTACTGCATGTCTTTGCTGAACTAAGCCTGGATTTGTGTCACACCCATTATCAGATTCGGAGAACTAAGAACAAATGTGTTTTTGTGTGTGTGTGTGTGTGTTTGTGTGTCTGTGTTGGAGGTGGGGGTGGGGGGTGGGGTGGGGGGTTTACTTTGCTATATTAAAAAAAAAACAACAACAATTCAGCCTAAATTTTCACCACATGATCATCTCAGCAACTGTCCCTCAGCAGAAAAGGGTATGAAGCTCTCAGGTGATTGTACAGGAATCCTAGTTGCATAATATTCACAGCCACACATGCCTCCATGACCTGATATCTCATATTACATAAGCAACAGAACTGAAACAATGTTATGTTTGAAGTATAATAAGCATAATAATAGCAAAACTAGCTCTGCAATGTGCTTGCAACTTGTTCAAGGTGTACTCCGTCTGTCACCCAAAGTCTGCTGGGATTGGCTCACGCTTCCCCCACAGCCCTGGCAGATGAGTACCGATACTGGATTGATGGATAGAATAACAGAACAAGCAGCGTCTAGCCTCCCTATATGAGCCACATAGTAGCTTGTACAAATAACCAATTCGAGAATATCCACTTTTAATTCAAGCACATATTGCATGGATTCAGTCTCTCCCCCTGTTCCTGGAATGATCCAGGGAAATTTTCTAGAAAAGGTATGACCACATACATTCACATTTTGGGGCAATTTAGACTCACCAATTCACTGACTAACATGTTTTAGCAAGGTGGGAGGAGAATATGTAAAATTGTGCACAGGGTCAAACCAAGAATTTTGGAGTTATCTGCATGAATTAACTCACACAGTACATGTGCATTATAATTTACTTGATTTGCTAGGTGTTATCACATCCATCCATCCATCCATCCATCCATCCTCAACACTGCTTACCCTTCAGGGGGCATGAGGGAAGCTGGAGCCAAACCCAGCTGACTCTGACCGAGAGGTAGAGTTCATCCTGAACATGTCGCCAGTCCATTACAGGGCTAACACAGACACAAACAACCATTCACACCAGGGGGCAATTTTGCTGGGAGGCAACAGTGCAACTCTGTGCTACCTGGTGTTATCACATATAGGTCTTTAAAACAAACAAACAAATAAATACCATACTCAGATGTGTTGAAGTAGACCTGAAGGAAACATATCTGCAAATGACCTCAGTGCTTTCGGTGTTCATGATACGCGGTCTCAGATCTCTTTCTGCACTCTTTATTATTGATTTGATCCCAGACCACTTCTTAACACACCATCATTTCTTGAGAACGCAGAACCCAGCGGTGCAACACTGAACAATGAACAATGTCAATCAAAATGGTTATTTTACACCATGATATCTTTTACACATTCCATTCATTTTCCAAACTCCTCAGTCCTACTAGAATCACAGGGAGGCTGGTGCCTATCTCAGCCAACAGTGGGCAAAGGCAGGATACAGCCTAAACAGCTCGCCAGTCCATTGTAGTGCCGACACTCACACTCAAATCCAGGAGCGAATCGAGACAGTCGATTAGCTAATCAGCGTATCTTTGGACTGTGGGAGGAAACCCATGCAAGCACAGGGAGAACATGCAAACCCCACACAGAAATGTCCACACTAAATGGTACCGGGCTCCTGGGTCTCAGGCTTGGTGAGGGCATTTCTGTGTGGAGTTTGCATGTTCTCCCCAGGGACTCTGGTTTCCTCCCACAGTTCAACGACATGCACATTAGGCTAATTGGCTGTTCCAAATTGCCCCTAGGTGTGTGTGTGTGTGTGTGTAAATGGTGATGTGTGTTTTGGCCCTGTGATGGACTGGTGAGCTGTCCAGGGTGTAACCTGCTTTCTCCCAGAGTCGGCTGAGATAGGCTCCAGTCTCTCTTTAATATAATAATATTTAAAATATGTGAACACTATGCATGAAAGGTTAAACGCTGTAATTAAAGTACAGGGTGGCTACACAAAATATTGACTTTTTTTTCCTCAAAAAGAGACTGTTATGTTTGTTATTACTAAATATTGTTGTTTGTTTACTTATTCTCTTCAGTATGAGATAGTATATATACTTGTTGGAAGGATTTTTTTGGTTCTCATTGCCTACAATAGCATTGTTCAATACATTCTCACCAAAAAATTATAGAAGAGCAATTTTTTATTTCTTTTCAATGAGAGCCCTTTTAGACAAAAGTGGTGGTGTATAATCTTCACTGCGTACTACTGTATACTTTAGATATTTAAGATGCTTGTGTAGCGCCGGGTGTTAAATAAAGTGTTTTGCTAGAGCGTTTGTGTTATAGTTAGCTAGCGATGAACATTTTTCAATGTGATCTTGGTGACGTATCTTTCTTTAATTGATTGTGTTTTTTATTCCTTCAGTGCTGCTGCTTTTTTTGTTGCTTGCAACGAGGAACTGTTGATCATCTGCATTATTGGAATCAAACGGTCCACTTGACTTTGCTGGAAGATCATCCATATGAACTCTAATCTGAGGTGTTTGTACGAGATGCTTTCAGCACACAACAGTGCACCTGCTTTATTAGAAGACAGATGCTCCACAAATGTTGTGCTCAAGCCTGTGTTTCCCTTCCTCACGCCACAGGTTGCCAGAACAGAATCAGTTCACTAAATGAACTCCCACTGAGTTAAATGGAAGCTGTTTAACTGTGCAGAACTAAATTGAGCCCCGTGGGTGTTAATTTAGCCCTGGAAACTTCACCTGCCATTCCCCAGGCCTTTTCATTACAAGCAAGACTACGGATGCCGTATTTCTTCCATTTTCCTGTCGCTCTGCTGTTGTTCATTCTTCACTCTCCTCCCTTCTTCCTCCAACGCACTAACTGCAGATGGCTGGAGGCATCTCACGCTCACCCCCTCCCGCCCACCAAATGCTATAAAAAAAAAGCACAACTTGATCAGGTCCCTTCCTGCTGACCTGGGAGCATCTATCCTCTCCCACAGGTTCTAGAAGCAGCTGGCCGATGAAACTGCATTTGGATCAGCACTGAAGCGCATCTCGTCTCTCAGCCGTATGATAACCGTCCCCATCACTGCAATCAAAATGAAAGATTCACCGTAAGATTTCGCTCCTCGCTCTTTCATTTCAGAAACTACGAACCCGTTCCCTCATTTTCAATGCAAATTCCTCGCTGAAGCTACAATTCATCTGGAAGCATTAAGGACTGCCAGACATCGTCCGTATTAATCTCCTCAACAGGCTTTTACCATCTAAATGATCTCTCACAATATTCGCTTTGTGACAGGAAGTGGGTATTATTCCACACCGCCAGAAGAGAGCCAAACTGTAACAAATTGCAGTGTGTGCTTTCATGGTCGATGTGCCTTAGTAGAAGGTGCACCAAAAGATAAAATATTGACTGCTGAGCCAACAGATCTATATTTAATATGGCATTTATTTACCAATTACACTCACTCCGTTTTACTATCCTTGTTTGGACCTTCCATTGACCACATTATTAATCCAGCCATTTAATGCTGTGCTACAACAAACTTTAATCATAATCCTAAATTGATGACTGCAATCAGGAGTCCACGGGAGCTAATTGGCCGAGCTCTCACAGGAGGGAGGGATGGCATACGCTCCCCTGTCACACACAGCGATCACCAGCCAATCCATGGGCGTCTGTGAGCTCATTCATACACAAGGGGTGGATATCGATTTCCCTTGGAATGTGTTAGGCCGGCTCCAAACGCGCATGCACAGCAGTTCGTAAAGAAGTGGGCGGCAGCATGGCATGTCACGGAGGGGGCATGTGCATGCTGACGCCCCTCAGTGGTTGGTGTTGATCGTATGTGATAGGGGGGCAACACTTTACAGGTGGGAATTGGATGTGACTAAAATTAGGAGAGGAAAAACTGGCACACACACACACACACACACACACACACACACACACACACATAATCTTAAGCTTAGTTAAAAAAAAAGGTTCCTCATTGTTTTTAACTCAAATCTGCAGGGTTTCCCCCTCTCATTGGGGCGAGCCAAATGTCTGTACAAGATCTAAACCGTAGGGACGTTTACTATCCATCAATTTATAACCCCACGCATCCACATATATCCAAAAACCCAGTAATCTAGTGGTTCCCAGTTCCACTTCCAGAGTTTCCAGCACTTATGAAAGTTCCGATCAAGAAATGATAAATCAGGTGTCATTAAAATGAAAAGAGGGATGTCAGAGCCTGTTAATGTGCTCACTGTACATCTTAGTGAGTGAGTCATTCCTCAGTTGTATAACATGTGCCACCTGTGGCTGGTGAAAGGCATGGCGGGGGTTTTCAGCCTCCTCACTCACTGAGTGGAAGCATACAGCTCTCTGCTGCCACCCAGCGGTCATGCTCGCTTCACGTTATCTCAGTACACTGTGAACGGTACCATCAGGTTAGTCACCAGCGTGCTGTACTGCTGTCGCGGGTGTGCAGCGTCACTCGGCGATGACGTCATCGCCGGCATCACCCTTCAGCCCACGCCGGTGCTGTGCGTGCACGCGCATGCAGAGGCACAGAGCTGGAGGGCAGCAGAAGTACTGCAGAGTTAGGATACAGACTCAGCCAAATAGCTTATAATGTGGTGGTTAGTCGTGACACCACCCATGTGAACAGAAGGACCTGCATCTACAGATTATTGATCTAATGATATGAATATAATATCATATAATATAATATTGGGCGGCGCGGTGGCATAGTGGTTAGCACGTCCGCCTCACAGCAAGAAGGACCTGGGCTCAATTCCCAGCTCGGGCGTTTCTGTGTGGAGTTTGCATGTTCTCCCTGTGCTTGCGTGGGTTTCCTCCGGGTACTC
>JAQMYF010000010.1:16700049-16719094 GCA_030014195.1 Neosilurus mollespiculum | reverse complement strand
AGAGTCGGCTGAGATGGGCGCCAGCCTCCCCGCGACCCTAATTAGGATTAAGTGGTTCAGAAAATGAATGAATGAGTTAGCATGCTCTTTTGCTAATGCTGTTTCCAGTGAATTCTACACAAATTCCACAAAAATCCACAAAATATGGAATTAAAGTGTTTGATGGTAAAGATGTATTAGACTTTTTTACCCCACTACAAACAACTTTATTGGCTTGTTTCGAGGAACAGGCCTCAAATCTTGAAAGCAGGCTGCCATTTCCTAGCTAACTTTCTCTGGGAGGAGGGGAGAGCAAAGAATTTTAGCATGTGACTGTCGATTGTGCAATTTATCCAATCATGATGATGAAATAAGTCAGCTCATAGAAGGATACCAAGCATTAACAGGGGCTGGTGGTGTAGTGGTTAGCATGCTGGGCTCGTGATCGAGAGGTTGTGGGTTCGAGTCCCTGTTAGACTCCTACTGTGCTAAGACCCATGGGCAAGGTCTTAACCACAAGTGTGCATCTATAGTTGCTTCAAGTTACAGAAACCGGGGTAAGAGCCAGCTGTGATCAGCTACTAGACATGAGTGTAAAAAGCCCAACAGGTTTACTTTACAATGTACTTTCCACCAGTCAGTGACAAGAAAATATCTTGAATGAATAACAATAGACATTATCCACCACACAAACTAAGGATAATGCTTGAGTCAATTAAGAATGTAAACCATAAAATCTAGTTTTAGTTTGCCTTTCTTATGTTTCCATGTTTGTCACTGCTGTCCCCCAGTGCAGCTAACTGGGTTATCAAAGGCCAGCCGTGTCTCTCACTGTCTGTGGTGGAAGGCATGTGAAAGAACCATTGCTGTCGTTCGAAACAAGTACACCACCGAGTTGCCGTCAGCGTGTTTCTGCCCTGTGATGGCCTGGCGAGCTGTCTGGGGTGTACCAGCCCAGAGTCGGCTGAGATGGGGACAATTTTCTAATCGGTTCAAAAAATGAAATGAATGAATGAATGAATGTTTCCATGCAGTATATACTAAAGCAATTATTCAGCCTCAGTGTAAATCACTGAATATTCCTCTTGATGATGATTCTTGGGGACTATTCAGGAGGATGATTCACACACACACACACACACACACACACACACACACACACACACACACACACACACACACACACACACTATAAAGTTTTATATCATAACACACATGAACAATTTACCATAACAGCACTGCTTAAGCAGTAGTTTATATTAATGCCCTCTCTACTGTTTCTATAGTTAACACCCTGCACAGGGACGTGAATGTCAGATGCTACACATTATCAGATACTACAATTTGTGCATATTTTCAGCAGATTGATACATTTATCATTTATACTGTGTCTGCAGTGTCCGTGCTTTATAATGGTCAGAGGTTTTCTTTAAGAGTCTTTTGAAATGAAATGAAAAGAGTTTTTTCATTTTTAAACTTAAGGGACTAAAATGCAGAATGATTTGAGAACACTTAGTAATATAGTAAATGATATTTGGAAATTAATTTGCTTTGCAGGTGGTCCACATTATTACATTTCATGATAAAAGAATAAAGTGTGCTGTGTTAATTCATTATTTTAAATAATACATTTTCTGTGGTGTAAGATTATTATAAGTGAATAAGAGTAACTCAGTTTTCAGGCACCAATTATTTTTCTATACAATCATGTCCCGATGTGTTTTAATAAAATGGTACTGCACACTGTAGAGCTGTAAAATAAATGACACAACTGTACAGTGATGAAACATCATTTTTATAAAAATCCTGCACGTCTGATGCTGACGTAGAGTCGTCCGTTTTGTACATCCTTCTCACTGTACTCCTCCAGTACCTGCAAAGTGCACTTGTTTTCAAATAAACAGACAGCAGTTTGAGACTCATTGAGTAGCTCCTGCCTCACATATGCACACCACCACCCGGCTTCATCCTCAGGACCCCTCCAACCCCAGAATTATACAGCAGGTGGGCGTTAGGCTATGAGCTGTGCGCAAACATACAATTCAATGAATGTTAATAAAGACGCTGTGTGCTGCTAGCAGGGTAGAGCGGGTGATAATACAATAGATGATAAATATTGCAACACATTTTTTCAAAATACGCTTTTCCTAAAGTACTATAGATAGGTACTTCTGTATCCCTGACCAACAGAACTGTGACTCAGAGTAAAAAGTAATTTTTGTTTCCTCCTTTTTTTAATCTAATAAATTTTAAAAATACACTTAATAAATGTTGCAGTATATATTTGCTCTGTCTAGATGTGTAGCATCCTAGCATTCCAATTTTGCATCATGAATAAAGAAGGGAAGGTGGATTCAAACAGGAGATGGCAAGGTGATATTGTGAATATCCTGAATCTTTTTTTAATTAAAAACAGTGAGCTAACTACTTAGCATAGCTAGCAAGGTTTCTTTTTCTTTCTTTCTTTTTTTAAATAAATGTTGTGAAGTTAGTCAGTAATTCGATTTTGATATATTGTAATAATCCCAAAAGGAAAATTTGGCTCTGCATTTTAACCCATACAAAGTGAGCACACACACACAGGAGCAGTGGGCAGCCACACTGCGGTGCCCAGAGAGAAGTTGGTGGTTAGGTGAGGTGCACCTCAGCCATGGAGGTGGAGGAAGAGGAGGGGGAGGTCCTCCCCAACCACCACACATTTTTTTCTGCCGGCCTGGGAATAGAACCAGCAACCCTTTGGTCCCAAACCTGCTTCTTTAACCATTAGGCCATGGCTGTCCTCAAACTCATGACTTAATAGCAGCTTCATTTTGAGAAAATTCTAGACAAAGAAACGAGTTATCATTAGCTATAAAGTGTCAACATTAGATATTGGATAAATTGCAGGAAAAAAACATCTGAAAGCGTATAGTGAAGAAGTAAAAAGAGAAAAGATGTTAATGTTGTGAAGGTCTCTGGGTTGTAGTACCAGGCTGATTTTCAGTGTAGCTTTGAAGGGTTCAGCTCTGATAAGTGTTGATTATATCAATGTCACTCATGGCGTGTAAGGCAAAAAAATATATAAAAAAACATTCCAAAGTGCTTGTCTGTGAGAAAAAATACACTCTTCAATCTGAACATGTGTGTGTGTGTGTGTGTGTGTGTGTGTGTATAACATTTGATGAACCCATCACCATAAATCCCCTCGATAATCAATGACAGTTTAGAGACAGTCATAATGGGTCCCTACACTGAACTGCTTACAGCTAATGCTCAGCAAAGACTCGAGCAATGTAGAGAAACCCAACAGACCCGGATCATTATACAGTCATATAGGGCTGGACTCTAACCAGTATTGTCAGGCAGCTGGTAAATATAAATACAGATTCTCATTCCTATTAGACAACACACACACACACACACACACACACACACACACACACACACACACCCATGCCACCAGACAGTTATAGACACTTGCTGACGAGAGAGTTCCTCCTCTGGAATAGTGTCCACAGGATTTGCCTATCGAATTTATGGAAGTAAATTTACTCTCTTGGCGGAATTACAGTGTAATCATCAATACAGAAAACCAGAGAGTTAAACTGACAAGTGCTAAGTTAGCAAGAGCACATGATGACACACAACACGCAGCAGCCACCTCCTTAATACATTTAAGCTTCATAGTATTAAAATAGAAAAGCAGCTCATGGTGAGAGGAGTGAAAGTCTCCATTTCATAACACACTAGATAGAAATCTTTACAATAGATTTGTATCTACTGAATTTTGAACTGAACTAGTTTGCTTTCTCTTCAGCTCTGATTAAAAAAAAAAAAAATACGGTATATGACATCACTAAAAGGAAATTTGAATGCTTTTAGGTAAGAGTTATGTTAACTTTGGTAAAAATAAAAAATCCATCACTCTCACACTATCACCCATTTTCCAAATCGCTTAATCCTAATAGGGTTGCAGGGAGGCTGGTGCCTATCTCAGCCAACACTGGGCGAAGGTGGGGTACACCCTTAACAGCTCACCAGACTATCGCAGGTCAACACACAACCATTCACATTCACACTCACACCCAGGAGCAATTTGGAACAGCCAGTTAGCTTACTGTGCATGTCTTTGGACTGTGCAATGAAACCAAAGTACCTGCAAGCACTGGGGGAGCATGCAAACTTTACGCAGTGACACACTTGCCAGACCTGGAACTCAAACCCAGGACCAGCAGAATTCAGTTGATTTCAACTAACTGAGTGCCCCCCCTTTCCCCTCAGTTTCCAAGCATATATTAGAGAATATGATGGCCTATAGCGTGTTCAAATAATTATATTTACACACCCATGCATTTTTTCAGCTAAATAATAAGCATCATTCTTCCTTTTTCAAGATTCAAGTTCTCAAAAATGTTAGCCAGCACCAGCAAATAGCATCAATACCTATTCTCTTCTTTCTTCACTTTCGTTTTCATCTATTTTCCAGATTTACACTGTCACTTATAAGAACAAGAAAAGTGGAAGGTGTTTACTGTAGGTTTGTCCCTTCTGGGCTACTGTAGAAGTACAACACGGTGGCTCCATGGAAGGGACCCGAGTCGATATACTGTATAATATTTTATACTAATATTATATTATATATTTATTTAATATTATATAATTATTTGCAGAAGATGAGTTGGATATCACAGAACAGTTGCCAGGATGGAATATCAGGGTTAAATTTCAGTGCTATCTGCCGAGCCTAAGGTGAATAATTGTGTTAGAATATACTACACGGGAACATGAAAAAAAAAAAACTAAAACAAGATTCTTACAGTTTATTTTTATATTTTTAACTGCTTTAAGCAGTCCTCTGAATTTGTGAGGTGGATATTGTGGATGGTGCAATCTGACTAGTCCGCTATCTCAGGATAAATTAAAAAAACAAAACAAAACAGTATTCCAAATGAATAATGCTTCAATCAAAACAACGGACACTCACAGTATGTCATGGTCACATGGGGCAGGCGGTGTCATCGTTATGATGCTTCAAAATAAGAAGAAATAACCCATAAAATCTTGTTTTAGTTAAATAGATGTCATTACACTGCTCTACCAAAACAGGAGAGCTGAAGATGAGCTCTTCATCTGGTCTTTTCCCTTCTTACCTACTCTTTCCAATCTTCAGCTGGAAAATCTTTGACTCTATAAGTTTCTAAATATTATAAAGTTGTTCTAAAATGCTGCGGGTGTACCCTGCCCTCAGCCAGAGTCTGCTGAGATGGGCTATTTAATCACCTTCCATGATATTCTACATGAAGCTTCACTGCTAATACAAACACAATCATTTAATAAGTGTGTATAAGCTGTAGTGTCTCTGAAAGCAAAATATGGCAACACTTTAGAGCTGCTCTCCTGCATTAATTATATTTTTATGAGAATGTGACTGCATGCATTATTCAAAATACATATAATGAACAGTGGGAGTTTTCTTCATAAACAGTGAAGAAAATGAAGCAGAGCTCTTCTTGAATTAGTAGCGCTTTAGTACTGAAAAGGATTTACTTTTTTACTGTTCACCGCAGCTTTGGTTCACGCTCTGAAGCCCACTGAGCATGACGTCAGACTGACTGAGAAAGTAATGACAGTCTGTGAGAGAAACAAAGCACTCGGTCAAGGGAGGTTATCTGTTACCAAGCTTCTTTATAGGGATACATGCACTGGATCATATGCACTGCTATTTACACTAACAGTCGAATCTATCAGGTTCATGCATGCATGTGTTTAACAAGCATGCTTTACTGTGGAAAACACCCTCCCTTTATTCGTAAGACACCCTGAAGGAATAAAGGACAGAGACCATGGAAGTGTTAGCGATGTAAATAGTGCAAATGTCCTAGAAAGTCCATAAAGTTTGGAGAGGCTGCCTGACCTGGAAAGGGGATGACAAGTGGTGCAAAAGAAAAGCGACTGACGCAATTCGCAATTCGCAGCTGTCACTTTTCATTCTTGAAATGTTCTCAAATTTCTCACGACATTTGCGGCATCGCAGTTTGGTCGCCTGGTTTCGTGAAGTCATGGCAAAAATTTCAAGCTTCGCAAAACGAGGCTCTGATGCGGAGAGTCTCAAACTCTTCTCAAACGCACATGCCTTGAGAAGGTCGCAAAATTTTCACAAGGAAAAGCGAAACTTTCACGCTATGAGTTTGAGAAAAATTTGAGACCAGCCGGCATCTGCCATATTCTGTGTATTTTGTCATAATTTGTATTTGATTTGCATTTTGTTTGTGCTAATAATGTGCTAATAAAAAGCAAATGGTTTGAGAACAAAAAGTGAACAAAACATGACTGATTTACTACAGTAGATTGGATTGGATTTTTTTTCACCAAGCCTCCACAAATCAATCACAAATCAGTCGCAAATCAGTTGCAAATTGTTGTGTGAGTTTCTCACAATATATGTATCAAAGCCATAAAATATTTGCTTGCATGTAGAGTCACAAAACATCTTCATTTCAAAATTTCAAAATTTCAAAATTTGCAAACACCCCCTCCCCACACACACATACAAAGAAATCAATTTGCATTAGTAATTTTTCTATCACACCTCTAGTGTGATCATCCCCTAAGGGTCCTAGTCATACCCAACACTTTCCACTTCCTGATTATAAAGCTTACTGTGCTCCATAGATTGAACAAGCCTTTGAATTATTTTGCATCCAATTCCTGGCTTGTGCCTGTCCACAACTTTATCCCTGAGATCTTTTGACAGTGCCTTGACACCCATAATTGATTAGTTGCTTTCAAGTTACAATTCCAAGCACAGGAATGGTTTGGAAACAGCTGTTTTTATGCTGAATTATTCCAGAATGATTACACTTGATAACAGGTGAAAGATAGTTAGTTTGGAGAACACCTTATTGAGTTTACTTTTTTAGGAGGGGTTATCTTTTATCATCTCAGTTATTCTGTTTTGTTTTGTTTTTTTAACTGTTGCTATTACATCTTGTACCTGGCCATTATAAGTTGCACTGAGTAAATACAGCTGGGAAAGATTTTTTTAATTATTTTCTATACCGACTTTATCAATAAAATGTGCTCACTGTTTAAATGAGCAGGTCCACTGCCTGTAAGGTAAATCGGACCAGGAAAGGAAACCAGGCTGAAGCTTATTTTTCAGCCACAAAAAAAAAAAAAAAAGGAAAGTGAGGCTTAAAATAAAGATGACATTATAAGACACTGCATGAAGATATTTCAGATCACTGACTTCACTTTCTGCAACCACTAGCACTGCTGCATCATAGCTCTGAGGTTGCAGATTCAATCCTGAACTTGAATTACTGAGTGTGGAGAGCTTCACATGTCCTCTGCATCTCTGACTCCCTTCCACCTCCATAAAACACACCAGTAGGTGCATCAGTGACTCAAAATTGTTTCTATTACACAGATGATGGGCTAGTGTCCCATCCAGGGTGTATTGATGTCTGAAACACACTCCGTTTCTAGTATTCTAGATTTCAGAGACTTTACACCACCTCAGGGAGCATAACATAAGTTCCTGAAAGCTGCATAGTTTCTGAAAACTCACGTACTTTCAGGAACCTTGCCAGGGTTGTGGTGGTGGCTCTGGAGGCAGTTCTGGTAACACTGGGCATTAAGCAAAGAGTTGCATGAGTTTGACTTAAAATATAATATTATTCTAGACCTGGGTCATTCTCAGACACTGGGTCACATTTAATGATGCACATTTTACAAAAGCTATAAAGAATTAAAAGAGCAATCCCTGCCCGAAACATACCACATGGACAAAATGTCAGACAAAATAATTCGGGTACATCCAGCAAAAAAATTGGTTGCAATGTGTGGACAAAAACTGTGACTTTTTTTGTGCCCTACGTTTCATGCCATGCTATCGCCAAAGTATCAACTCAAAGTGCAAACAGTAGGGCTTACAATAAAGATCTTGCAGTAAAATTTATATCCAAAGTAGGAATTCTAATGTTTTTCTGGACTGAGAATCTCACATCAATTTACAGTTCTGTATGTAACCAGTGGTGTCCACGCCAGTTTCATACAGAACCGACCCATTTTTCCTGTGAGGGCTGAGCTTCCATGTTATGACGTTCACTGTACTATTGAGTTCCTCCTGAAGTGTATTTATTTCCCATGTAGTCAAGCAGTAATTTATTTATTCACCAAAAACAAAGGTGGTGAATTTGGTGTCCATACATAAATAAATTTGAAGATGAATTTGGTGTTCCATACGGATTTATTCCTGGTTGTTACTAATGAAAGTGCAGTTATGTGAATGAAGTAGTTCTCTCACTGTCTTTGTAACTATGGTTCGTGAATTTATGGTGAATATAGAGGGAATTAAGATGGATTACATTAAAATTTGGGGATTATGAATGTTGTGAGACAAATTTGAGATTGAAAAGCGACAGCTGCGAATTGTCATTTGTGTCAGTTGCTTTAATATTGCACCTCTAGTGTGATCACCCACAACAGCTTGGCAAATGAATAAATAAATCTTTGTGTCTGTATACTTATACATGTGTTACTAGAATTAAAAAGGTTAAATCCAGACCTTGGTAACTCAAAAAGGAGAAAGTATAAATATTCTGATGATGTTTAGTAACAAAATTTGTGTTGCATTAGTAATAAAAAGCCTAACCGCTGAAATAAATTGCTTAAGTACTGTATTATTGTGAGCATTTATATTATTGTGACCTGGTTATTTACAAAATATAAATAGGATTTCATTTAATTTTCGGAACCGCTTAATCCTAATTAGGTCACAGGGTGGCTGGAGCCCACCTTAGCAAGCTCTAGGTGAGGGCAGAGTACACCCTGGACAGCTCATCAGCTTAATGGCAATTCAGTGGCCTTCTCTTTACGAATGACAGCAATGGCTCTTTTACATGCCTTTCACCACAGACAGTGAGAGACATGGCCGGCCTTTGATAACCCAGTCAGCTGCACTAGGTGGGGTAAAAATAGATACAGAGCGCAACAGGCACACTGCTCAAAAGAGCAGCCTTTATTTATGTATTTTACAAAATATGCATGTATTTTTTATTTATGTTCACATCCAGAATATGCCCTGCAGCACTCAGTGCAGTGTGTGTGTGTGTGTGTGTGTGTGTGTGTGTGTGTGTGTGTGTGTGTGTGTGTGTGTGTGTGTGTTTGTGTGTAGCTTTAGTGTTGTATAACAGTGCAGTCACGTGCGTGTTTGAATGTACGGTATAGGAGGTGATGTAATAGGTTTACCCAGAGTGCCATGCGCTAAAGATGAATGGAGGAGTGTGAGCGAGGGCGATTGGTGGGAGCTTCATCAATGAACCGGCACTCAGGCTCATTGTCATTCTGATCAGGTTGTGTGATTCATAACAGCAGCCGCCAGGGAGAAAGCAATAAAACAGCATTCCTGTAGACGGCTCAGTGCAACGTCTCACTGTCCCTGTCTTCCTCTACCTCTCTGTTGTCTTTCTCTATCTCTACTTTTCACCCTCTCATGTTTTCTTCTCTCACACCATTTTTTTCTCTTTCTCCCTCCCTGCCTTATCTACTCACTCTTTCTCTTCCACCTTCACTCGTTCAATCTGCATTTTCTCCCACTCACTTTCTCTTACATTCTCCAACACTCTCGAATGATCTTTGTCCTCCACATCTCTTCCGCCCTCCCTCGTTCTCTCTCTCCATGTCTTTCACGTTCTCTTCCCCACATGTGTCATGTACTGCCAACAAAATCTCACCTCTTTCAAAAAGTTCATCAGTAATCAGTGAATCAGTAACAACTTAGGAACAAGAATGAACACCTGTGATTTCAACATGTGAAATTTTACAATTCGTACCATTAAAAGAAAATCTCATGAGGCCACTGGTAAAGATGGAAATCTATTGATCATGGTATTTATATATACAAATGTATAAATCATTCAGTCATTTGATCACTCAATCAATCAACAAATCAATCTAAAATGACTGTTATACCCTGGCCGGGGTCCCCTATCCTGGGAATACTCAGTAAGAGGTGGGAATACAGTGTGGATGGGATGTCCATTCTTTGCAAGTCACCACTCATGGGTGATGAGTAATTTAAAGTCTCTGTTCTATCTACTGGTGTTGTTTTTGGAGGTGGGGGAAACTGAAGAACGTGGAAAACATCCACAAAGACAGAGGAATGATGTGATACTTGACATAGAAAGTAAGCCAAGCCGAAATGCCCCCCACTGCATCCAGAGACAGTAAATACACCACTGATGGACATCTCGGACATGTGAATTTAAGCTATGTTCACATTATTAGGCTGTTGGGATTCAAATCAGATTTTTACACCAGAGGTATCCGATATCAAACTCTTTGTTTGTCCAAGTCCTCCGTTAGCAGCAATCAGAATCACATGAAACTTGCCAGACTTGTTCTTGTGGAAAATAGCTAGAATTCCATGGAGCCCAATTTTGGATTTTCAAAAAAAAAAAGGAAAAAAAAAAGTCAAATTGCTCCATGATGCATGAACAGTATTAAACAAAATTCAACAACATTATACTACATGACAATGCCAACACTTCTGCAGGGTCAGATTTTTCATGTAGAATCATGATGTCGGAGTCATGAAATTTCAGGAAAGTCCTACTGCTCTGTTATAACTGGCGAGAATCATACAGAACTTTGCAGGCTTATACTAAATGAGCTGATGAACAATTCTATGGATTTTTGATTCTCAAACCAGAAATAGAATTATTGGCATTACCAGCTACATAGCCGGATCAGAATGCGTCAGATATATATACTCGGTGTAAAGCTCAGTTAAGGTTTTTTATGCCTTAATGTGACATTGATCTGATGTTTTCAGGAATCCAATCTAATATTTTTAAAAACAATTTAAAATAGAAATGGTTAGTAATTAAATAAAAATAATTGATAGCAATTTTAATGGTCAGATCAGAATTTATATGGATTTTTGCATGTGCTGTTATTATCATTTAGCCCTATCAGCCTCGTTTTTACTCTCAATACCCATCTTTACTTGATTTTACTACCTATTGACATGCTATATAATAGTGGGATGTTATGCTTTAAGTCATAGCCTTAAAGTTAGAGTTAGTTTAAGAGTTAAGACTGAGTTTATTCTCTGCCATCAGTTAGTGTCATGGTAATTATTATTATTTAGTTTTTGCCAAGATAGCTCAAATTGTTGGTCAGATCAGAAGTGTCTTTTTGTTTATATGTATGTCCTGATCACTGTCATCATCATTGAGCACAACAAAACAACACTGGAGGAGAACTACAGCTCTGACAACAGCCAAGTGGAAGGATGGGGTGATTTATTAACTCATTGGGAAATAAATAAGTTCAAGCCAAACTGGAAAAAATAGACCACAGGGTTCCAGACGCTCACACCGAAAGGACCATTTAATAATATGCCAATATAGAACAAGCATAGCAAGTTTGAAAGCCCCAGCTTCAACGCATGGCAAGTAAATGTTCAAAAATTAAAATGTGATGAACAGACAGATGGACAGAACCCATTCCTACAGCTTCAGAGCTCCCTTGTTAAAGAAATGGCAACACGGGGTCACTAATAAATAAACTGTTTTTGTACTCCAGATGTGACACATACATTGGCTACTAACAAATCTATTTCAATCCCATGAATCTTTTTTTATTTTGTGGTTGGTGACAGATATCTTGTGCAAAATCATATGTACCATTTTGGAGGTCTGATGCATTCATATTACACTTGTTATACAGGTCACTTGTAATTCTGAAAATGAACTGTTCAGGTTGGCAAATCCAATATGGAAAAAATGGTACTGAACAATGCCATAGGGCAACTTTTTAAATGCCTTAAAGGTACATAGTTGGACCATGACATCCGCTTTTTTACATAAAAGATTTAAAGAACTAAAAAGTACAACAGGTGACAAGTACACAGTTTTTTTTTTTTTACACAGGAGATTTCAGAACAGAGTGTGAGGAAAACACACAGACACACACACACACACACCCACACACACAGAGCCTCATCAAGGACAGTTCAGTCTCATATGGACACATTACGCTTGAGCCAAGCTGTTGTGTAATAAAACACAGAAGCGGAGTCACCAAGACAAAAACAGACAGGAAAGGAGAAAATGATGTCTCCTTCCATGGAATGATGTCATCAAGCTGACTGTTGTGTGGACTGTAGTAAGATGAGGAAGATATTTATGAAATGCCACAGCAAGTGCAGACATCTGGGATTGAGACAAACACCAATGAATCATCAGTGTGTAATTGTAATTATGAAAACCTCAGGCAAAACATGTGGAGGTGTTAAGCACATCCCTGACAGGGCACCTTGTCACTGTGTGTGTGTGTGTGTGCGTGTGTGTGTGTGTGTGTGTGTGTGTGTGTGTGTGTGTGTGTGACGTGGGTAGGCTATATATTATATCCTATATAAAATATTCACTCACTCACTAGATGAATTACTGAAACCTGTTAGGGTTGCAGGGAGGCTGGAGCCTATTTCAGCCGACACTGAGTGAAGGCTGGGTACATCCTGAACATCTCGCCAGTCCATTGCATTGCCAACACACACCCACACACACACACCTACAGGCAATTTGGAACTGTGGCAATGCTGACCACCACACCTCCCCTATATAATATGTGATCATCTTTTTAGAAGTGTACAGTAGAGGTGATAAAAATAACCGGGTCCAGGCGCAAAAGATTTTTGCGCTGTTTTATTACTCATATTATTTATAGACTGTGTCTGCCTCTGATTCACAAACATGACTGTAGTGAAGCCGCCTGACGTCAAAGCGGGAGACTCGTGGGCGTGGCGTGCGGAGGGGGCGTGGTCACATCAAAGGCGGGCAGCGCCGCGGCTCAGCTTTATGCGCGGATAGCGATGCTGAGTGAGGAGCGGCTGCTGCGCCTCTGCCGAGGTGTCCGCCTGAGAGCTGCACTCGATGACACAGAGCATCATGGAAGGAACGGGGTGAGGACCTGGTGATTTTTCCCCCCTATCGCAGCCTCTTGTGTGGCTTGTAGCTCCATCAGTGCGTGCTGAGAGAGGAACACACTGACACTGCAGCTTCATGGCACTAAGGTACGACGTGATGTTTGGTCTTTGCTTGCTCTTCCACTATAACATCTGCGTCTCGGTGACTCCTTTAGCTTTCTCATGACCTCCCGACAGTCCGTGCACACTGTCTCACTGGAAGTGTGTGGCTGTGGATCATCCCCGCGCAGGTCAGTGGGAATCAGATTTATGAATGGAGCGAGTGCTGTGCTGTGCTGCACGCCGTTTGAGATTGTGGAGGCGCAGTGCACGACGCCTGCACAGGAGACCCGGGGTATTTTTAGACAATTTCTAAAAATAGATCCCAAGGAACGGTGCATATCTGAAAGACCTGCTCAAGGTCTTGACGCACATTTGAGCACGACAAAACTGATTTTGACCTCTAAATGATGTCATTTCCATACTGTGAGAATACGACGTGTTTGCTTGGGAGGGGTGGAGGTCGCTTTGTTTGCCACTGATGGGTCATGATGGGATGATCTACAAAAATATCGATTCATTTAGCTTACTAATTATAACACACGATGATGATGATGATGATGATGATGAATGTACTTCTAGTCTGTCTATATCTGTTACCAGGAGATCATTATTTGGAGCTTGTCCTAATCAGGACATTCAGATATGTTCTCCCTTTTCCCTCACATTTTTCTCTATTCACTGCATCTTTCTCTCTCTCTCTCCCTCTCTGTCTCTCTTTCCCCTCGCAGCTATGATTCACTCTCTTGCAGTAGCAATGAGCAACCAACTTCAAAACACCTCTTCTCTGAACCCAGTCGGCGTGTGGAATTTCCAGGACGCACGCAACTCGTCACCTGTGCACACTGCAGACCTGCAGCCGCTCACCGTTAGCCCCTGGGACATTGCGCTGTGTGTGACCGGGACACTCATTTCCTGTGAGAATGCGATTGTGATCGCCATCCTGTTCTACACGCCCACCCTGCGGGCGCCCATGTTCGTCCTGATAGGAAGCCTGGCTTTTGCGGACCTGCTTGCAGGCCTCGGCTTGATTCTAAACTTTATCTTCATCTACATGTTTAACACAGAGTTTGTGACGCTGGTGTCAGTCGGGCTGCTCATTGCTGCATTCTCTGCCTCTGTACTTAACATCCTGGCTATCACAGTGGACCGCTACCTGTCTCTCTACAATGCACTAACCTACAACACGGAACGCACAATGACTTTCACCTATGTGATGGTAGTGTTCATCTGGCTGGTGTGCATCACGCTTGGTCTGCTCCCTGTCCTCGGATGGAACTGTCTACAAGACGAGGTCCATTGCAGCATTTGTCGCCCGGTCACCAAAAACAATGCTGTGGTCCTTGCAGTGACTTTCCTGCTCGTGTTCGCACTCATGATGCAGCTCTACCTACAAATCTGTAAGATTGCCTTCCGTCACGCACAACAAATTGCTGTACAGCACCAGTTTATGGCTATTTCCACCACTAAAGGGGTCTCTACACTTTCTGCTATTCTGTGCACTTTTGCTGCATGCTGGATGCCCTTTGCCATGTATTCAATTGTGGCAGATTCTAGCTACCCAATGATCTACACATATGCCACAGTACTGCCAGCGACATGCAACTCGGTCATTAACCCAATCATTTATGCCTTCAGAAACCCAGACATTCAGAAATCCCTGTGGCTAGCCTGTTGTGGATGTGTCCCAGCCAATTTCTCCCAACGGCCAAGGACATCAAGTGACGTATAGGTCAGATCATATATGATTATATGAGCTTTCAGTTTCATAGTGGGTGAGGAAATTTGTCAACCCCCTGAAAAAAGCAAAAGTAAATAGACCAAGAAAAGCAGAAAAGAAAATGACAAATTCGATCAAGCTATATGGTTACTGGTGTAAAATATCTACAAAGCTTTTTAGTAGGTAAGGGGATCAGTGTCCACTGTAGTATTAAGCAATGTTTTTGGTGTGGTAAATTTAATTATATCTAGTCATTAGGCAACAAATGTGCACAATGTTAATAGAAAAGCAGAAGAGCGAAAGCTCAATGAAAAGACAAATAATTTATAGCATAAATCAAAGCCCAAAAGTCTGGCACTCTATACACACACCTACATAGCCATATCTATATTTGAACTAAATATGGTGCCAAGGAAATTAGTCAGAGTCAGAGACATCAGAGTTGGTCACTGTGCCTTCAAATGACCATAAAAAGAATAGCTTCATGGTGACCTGAAAGGATCCAGAAATGAAAAAAATAAAAAAACAACCACTTTGTGATAGTTCTGACAGAAATTGAATATTTGAGTGCTAATATACAGTATAAACATACTGCCATCATTGCAATATGTTTCCATGCATTCAGCACCATGGACAGCAGCCAGTGCACTCATTGGGCTATTACTGAAACTAAGCCCAAAGCCCTAACGTAGGAATAATGGTAGACAGGCACTTTGATCAAAATGCACATGAACTTTGCAATCTTTCTTTCATCCAGATGTTAATTTAATAACCGTATTAGGCACAGATAAAAACAGGGCAGGTTGACAACAGTGCTGCATCCTCAAGGGTTCTATGGATAGTTAATGGGTTTTAATTCCAAATTATACTTTTACATTTACACTTTGCTCATTTGGCTGACACACTGTAAAATTTAAACAGGATACAACTGAGCCCTTAAGGGTTAAGAACCCAACAATGAGAGCCTGGTACTGCTGGGACTTAAACTCACAGCCATTCAATCACTAGTCCAAAGCGCTGATGTCCCCAACATAGCCCCATCTCTGAAAAAGAGAAAGCATATGCTACAGTGTTTTAAGTGGAATCTTTAAGGGTTTCCCTGGAGGGGCAGTTGAAGGAACCCTTAACGATTCCACACTTAATCTATTTTCTGAGAGTGCAGAGCATGTTTAACAGGAAATCTGATAAACCCTAGAAGATAGCATCACATAGAATTAAAAAGCTACTTCATTCAGTTTGATATAATTTTTATAGTTGGAGTTGTAGATGGGCTTAAATTAATTTCTGCTGTTCAACTGGAGGAAGCTACACAAACTAAAACCTGCTTTGTCTTCTAAACCAAAACCCATTTTAAAATTGTATTTGGAGTCTCTTTGAGGGTTTTTTTTAACATTATGTATTGAAATTGACATCCAGATTACCTTCTGCACTAGATCAATAAATGACACGACTTTCCTATGGAAACTCTGATATGCACAAACATAAGTATAGTGCAGTTATAAATATATTAATAGATTATATCAGTATCAGGTAACTGGGACAGGAGGCACTGGAATGAATGTTCCTGAATTGAGGCTAATGAAAATGGACCATGTGCTGTCATTCAAAACTGTGGCTGTGTCTTAGATCCACCCGAGCCTGCACATGTAGAAGACTAACTGGAAATTCAGCCATTTAAAATGATGTTCTATGTTAAAAAAAAAAAAAGAAAAAAAAAAGAAAAAAAGAGAAAGATCTAGGGCACTGGAACATTCATCTCCTCAAGCGTCTTATGTCCTTCAATATACAGGAACAGCTGCCCCAACCAATCCCAGACCATACGACTGAAAACAAGAACAAAATAAGGATGATGGTGGAGTCACAAACCACTGTAACAGTCATTCATGTGTATAAATCATTCATAGAACACACACATTTGTATTTTGCATATTAACGTTTGATGTTTTTTTTTTTCCAAGTAGTGAAGTGTACACTTCGTTGTCGACCAGCTGCATGGACCTAGGTGTAACAACATTCCATTCTGAAAAGAGTGGTGAAACCAAACAACTTAATCCTTTTCACTCCCTTGTCTAAAATATACAATCTTGTTTCGGGCCTTATTTTATTATTAACTGCAATAATCTATCAATGTGCATTGGCCATTGATAATGCTAATCTCAAGGAGGCCATCGACAGAGCTAATTGAATATTGGACTGACCATGAACAGAGCTAATTTCACCTTGAACAGTGTGAATTTAACCTTGAACTGAACTTCTCTAGAGCTAATTCAAACCGCGAATGAAGCCTGAACAGAGCTAATTTACCCTTGACACTTGAACCGGCAACCAAACAGGTGAGAGTACAAGTTCAGCTCTTTTAATCAGAGCTAGAAAATTTTAGAGATCTGAAGTTTGGTGGAGGTTCTGAACCCACATGCATGCACATGCACACACACACACACACACACACACACACACACACACAACCTCAGCCACATTAGTGACCTACACTTTATCTGATGGACTTTATTTCAGAGCTATCCTACAATCTGAACACTCAGAGGAGATGCTTGGTTTCATTTTTTTAATGTGCGCGTGTGAATGAGAAAGAAAAAAGAGCTAACTGTATGTTTATATCATTCACTTGTATCTTAAGTGGGCATCAATGGCCAATCTTGTGTGCCCACCTCAAATCTTAACGTTTTGATGCCAGTCTGTATTGTTAGGTATCATATTTTCAGAACTATAATTAATGGGATGCCATAGATTCAGTTTCTTCAGGGGCACTCGGGTTATTTTTTCATATGCAATGCTGTATAGATACATTCTATTTTTATACACATCAGGGCATGAGTTTTACAACATGGTGGTGTCAACGTGTGTATGTATATGTATATAATATCTGTATTCTTGTAATTGGTTTATTTAAAAAACAAAACAAGCAAAATGAGTGTTGCTGATGCAAAAAAAGTGCCATAATTTTAGTAGTGTCGTTCTAACTTACTGACATACTTATTGATTTCAATGTATTTCTTACAAAAAAAAAAAAAAAAAACAAAACAAAAAAAAACACAAACAAGGATTTGTCTCCTTGTGCTGTTTCCATTACATAATGGAAAAGCTTCACCAAATCTAACCATGACAGGACATTCGTCACATTCATACTATAGTCTTAGAAAATGAGAACCCCCGGGTCCTGTCACAAAAACTCCCATGTTCCTATTTTGGAAACTTATTATACTTAAATATTCGTTAAACCTTCAGGAACCCTAGTTTTTAAGTGTATTTGGTAATTTTTGTGTAGTATATATGGTGGGCTCCAAAAATCTGAAATCACAATTGAATCTTTAATATTCAAAGTGGGCGATACAGTGGCACAATGGTTAGCAGGTCTGCTTTGCAGCAAGAAGATCCTGAGTTTGAGTCCTGGGCTCGACGAGAGCATTTCTTTGTGGAGTTTGCATGCTCTCCCTTTGCTTGCATGGGTTTCTTCCAGATACTCCGGTTTCTTCCAACAGTCAAAAGACATGCACATTAGGTTAACTGGCTGTTCCAAATTGCCCCTAGGTGGGAGTGGGAGTTTGAATGGTTGTGTGTGTTGCCACATGATGGTCTGGGGAGCTGTTCAGGGTGTACCCCACCTTTACCCAGAGTCGGCTGAGAGAGGCTCCAGTCTACATGTCACCCTAATGGGATTAATTGGTTCAGCAAATGAGTGAGTGAGAATAATATTCAGTGTTCTGTCCTTATTTAGCAAATTTGAGACATCAACTGCTTATGAACAAAAGGTCAGATTATGCTCATGTTTAATCTCCTCTGTTAAAGCATGTGCTTAGATGAATTTGATCCAAAATGGATTTTGCATCCATGGTAGCTCAACTGCAAAACCGTTTTAGAGTAAAAAGAGGACATACCAAATAGTAAAAAAGTCTAAAATTCATATCAATATTTCAAAGATTCTATTTTTCACTTAAGTTTTCATCAATAAGAGAATAAAAAAATAGATTGATTGGGCAGCGACTCATGTACTGCCTCACTTTCTCCAAAATTTGAGTTTTTTTAAATCCATTTTTAATTTAAATTCTAGGTGCTGAAACATTGCTGTTCCTGTATAGTCCTACAGGTGGTGCACTCTGAACCATTGTGTAGTAGCAGTGAATTATATTCTAACTTTGTGAAAAATAACAGTGAACAAACTCTTTCCAAGGTTATTAAATTTTAATTAAAAAAAAAAATATATATATATATATCTATATATCTATATATATATATATATAGATATATATATTGTATGTGGGAAAAAATAACAGTACTACAATTTTATCCCGACAAGCCTGTTTCGTGGTTGCCCACTC
>JAQMYF010000010.1:16614672-16628273 GCA_030014195.1 Neosilurus mollespiculum | reverse complement strand
TATACACACACACACACACACACACACACACACACATATATATATATAGATATATATATATATACACACACACACACACACACATATATGTGTGTATGTGTGTGTGGATTCAAAATCAAAGAGCAGTTTTATTCAATCAAAGTAGACAAAACAGCAAATTGTTTAGCAGTTCAAAAAGCTTAGTAACACGTTATTCAGTCAAAGTGAAAATAATAGCAGTTCACACAGCAGGTGTGATCTCCAAATGAGAATTCGAAGACACCCAAATCCGCTTAAGGCCGGGAATTTATACCATTGGTTTCCAGTGTAAGCGTTTGCCACCATTATTTCTCGGCTCAGGAGAAGACCAGATATTATTTACACCAGGTGGTGTTGACATTACATGGTAGGCCTTGGGCAGACTTTGGGCAGACCTTTGTTGTTGTTTTTTTTATGCATAAATCTTCATTTAACAATTCAACTACACTTTAATACATTTTCACCAATCAAAATTAATTTAATACAAATCATCATTATACCCCGAGTTCCTCCACTATAATGCATACACACACAAAACCACCAAAAGATGTTGCACTGAACCCCCGCCCTTTCGTTGTAAGTCCTGCACTCTTTCACTCACCACTGGTGAGATTGTGATCAGATAGCTGTGTAAGCTAAACTTCCCTATGAAAGAGGAGGTGGTGAGTACAGCCAATGGCAGGCTTTCAGAGGCTTTTCCAGCAAACATGGGGAGGAATGTTGGGAATAGTTACAAATAATATAAGGGGTTTTTGTTTGTTTGTTGTTTTTTTTGTTTGTTTTAGTTTTAGTTTTTTTTATTGTTTGTTTGTTTGTTTAAGGAAAATATGTAAAGCAGGAAAAAAAGACACTAGGGCTGCAAAATGATCCAGAGATATTTTAAATCGACCAGTTAAAAACATGAACTGTCAGTCTTCACTGCAGAGATGCAAAAAGGGTCAATCTAAAAAGCAAAGAATGTGAGAGATACTGTGTTGGTATTAAAAACATGATTCCTATAGATGTTTTAAGAACCTTGAAAAAACAGTGAATGGAAAGAGTGCAAACTTAATCCAGAATTTTACAAGTAGTAGTAACTATAAAGAAATATATGGGAAGATCCCAAGAGCGAATTGACTCCCTTTAAGAATAAAAATCTATTTCTGTTTCTTCTCTTCTGTGAATTAAATGGATCTCTGGCAGTCAGGATCAATCAGAACAGCTACAGTTCATGTATATTTACAATCAGCACCTTCAGAAATTTTTGTTCTTATGATGCAAGTTAAAGGCAATTCCACCAGGGCGCATATATATATATATATATATATATATATATTCACACACACACACACACACACACACACACACACACACACACACACACACACACTGCCCAGCAAAAAAAAAAAGTTGCACACTGTAATAGTAATGCCATGGAGATTATGCACTGAGATTAGGGCTAATGTCTCATTCATTCATTCATTCATTCATTTAGTCATCAGTAATACGTTATAGTAAGGCTCCTTTACCTGATGTTAAAGAACATTCTGTACATTATTTTTGCTTATTGTTTCAGTAATCACAGAAATACATTTAAAATGAAATAAATTTCATTTATATTTAAATAGCAATTGATATATCTGATAACATACTATTTTAACATTTATTCATTCATTTTCTAAGCCACTTAATCCAAATTAGGGTCGTGGGAAGACTGGCGCCCATCTTGGCCGACTGTGGGCGAGGGCGGAGAACACCCTGAACAGCTTACCAGACCAGTGGAGGGCCAACACACATATAACCATTCACACTCACAATTACACCTAGGGGCAATTTGGAACAGCCAGTTAGCCTACTGTGCATGTTTTTGGACTGTGGAAGGAAACCTGAGTACCCAGAGGAAATCAAAGCAAACATGGGGAGAACGTGCAAACTCCACACAGAAATGCCCGAACCTAGACCTTCTTACTGTGAGGCAGACGTGCTAACCACTGCGCCATCGTGCCACTCAAAGCTAAAGGCTCTCCAAGAAAATGTTAGAGTGTGTGACTTCTTTTGGCCAGGTATATATATATATATATATATATATATGTATATATATATGAATTTGCCCCACACTAGCTCACTAGATGCAAAATTAGACACAATTAGATTTAATTTCAGTGAGATACACTTGTAATATATGTTGATTATTGCCATGAAGAAATCACAGCAGGCAGAAAAATGTGCCTTGTGATATGATTAAAATTAAAGAAAAATTTTGTCTCTATTGAACTGATGAACCCACACTCAGTCAGGCTTTCATATGTCCTCAGAGTGAATACGGTTAACACTGTTTAAAAACCATATGCAAAACAGCAATAATCCAGTACAGACTGTTTAGAATTAAAACTCTGGGACATCAGGCTCACGAAAGAAAATCCCTACATTAAATAGCAGATGCTTTTTCATATTGCAGATCTCCCTTTCTAAAGGCCAGGTAAGTACATATTCTGTTCCTTTAGAGATGATGAATCAAAGCTACAACAGATATAGTGGGTATAGTTCTCATTTAAAATGTACATAGTTCGGTAAATAAATAAACAATAGACTGATCACAGATGGCGATCTGCTTTATAAGAAAACAAATGTAGTGCGAATAGAATCCAGTAATGAGTTTGTGGTTTGAGAACATTTTCTTAATGAACACTACAAAGCGCAGGCGCTATCATAAAGACACCCTACTTCATCTCTCTGGAACAGATAAGAGATTTCTCTTTCTACAACTTTGGGAAAATGCTGTAGAATGATGTGTCAGGATGTAACGTATAGCTGCCTTCTGGCACGTAATATAACCTTCTACACAGGTGTATGTGTCATGACTTATGTTCTGGAAAACTTTTTGCAAATGACTTTTCTGACTTCAAAACAAATATCAAAACAGGAAGAAATGTGATCTCTATGACAGGGCATGGGCATGGTTGTTCTGTCAGCTGGGATTTTCACATGCAACCTTCTGAAGAGTTTACAAAAAAAAATTGCATCTTGTGGCAGTTTTGCAGGTGGAAATGCCTTGCTGAGGGCGGCACGGTGGCTCAGTGGATAGCATGTCTGTCTCACAGCAAGAAGGTCCTGGGTTTGAGGTCTGTGCCTGGTATCTTTGGATGTTCTCCCTGAGCTTGCATGGGTTTCTTCTGGGTGCTCTAGTTTTCTTCCACAGTCCAGTAACATGTGCATCAGGTTATTTTAATACTCTCGTTTTCCCCAGGTACCAAGGTCAGAGTGAATGGTTGTGTGTTGGCCCTTGATGGTCTGCCCAACTGTTCAGGGTGTGCCCTGCCTCTGTTCAGAGTCAGCTAGGTCGGGCTCCAGCCTCTCCAAGATGAAGCAGTTAAGGAAGTAAAATGAAACTAAAATGACATTTCTCTATGTTTAGGACACTGGCCCTACTAGTTCCAGTAGACTCGAAGGTTACAGTAAGTAAAATAATCACTCCGTACAACTGTGGTGAGCCGGAAAGCATCTCAGAGTGCACTAGATTGTCAGACACTGGATTGTCAGACACAGTCAGGCTACAACATCAAGCAATCACATCTAGTTATACTTATTTCAACCATGAACAAGAATCTGACTTCATAATTTTATTAACATAGCAAAACAAATAAAAGGCAATCAGCCATCCAGTTAGTCAGTAATATTTATGGGTGATTGCCTTTTATTTGTTTTGTGCATTCCTGGAAAGTAGCAAAGGAGGCAAAGTGAAAGGCTTTTAGTTTATTTTTTTCAAAATCATCGTCTGCCAGGGTGCAATAAGCTATTTTGGACACTAGTGGGAAATCTATGCCTCAGAAAGAACCTAATG
This sequence comes from Neosilurus mollespiculum, assembly GCA_030014195.1. NCBI lineage: Eukaryota > Metazoa > Chordata > Actinopteri > Siluriformes > Plotosidae > Neosilurus > Neosilurus mollespiculum. The sequence continues at coordinate 16,624,435 of JAQMYF010000010.1, read as the reverse complement.
AGTGGAGTCACTTCTAATGCTGCAGTAAGATTACCTTTACTCAGTGTCTCATAATATCACACTGGCTGCTGGGGATCCAATTCAAGTGGACATTTCTATTGTTAATGTACAGATCATGAGAACAAACTTCACAGTCTCGTGATAATTTATTCATTTATTTATTTATTTTCTAAAATCGTTTAACCCTACTTGGGTCATGGGGAGGCTGAAGGGCGGGGCTAACACACACACACACACACACACACACACACACACACACAACCATTTACACTCACACTCACAACTAGGTGCAATTTAGAACAGCCAATTAGCCTACTGTACATGTCTTTAGACTGTGGGAGGAAGCCAGAGTACCCAGAGGAAACCCATGCAAACATGGGAAGAACATGAACTTTACACAGTAACACCCTCACCAAGCCTGGGACTTGAACTCAAAACCTTCTTGCTGTGAAGTGGGCATGTTAACTACTATAGCACTGAACCACCCAGTCCTGTGGTAATGCATTATAAATGCAAAAAACAACTGATTACCTTAAGAGTCACAACATATCAGATAAACGCAAATTTTTACCTTTAGCACTCCATTTATACAGAGCTACTGAGCTGATATAGTGCAATAAAGAGTGATAAGAAATAAATATATGGAGGCCAGGAGATAGCCATGAGGTAAATTTCTCGAGTTGTGTTTCTTGATCATGACATCAGTAACTCATGGTGGTTATTCTTAAGATAATATCTGAAAGTCAATTAGAGATATAACTCAATTGCTTTCTCACAGCAAAATAGATTTTTATTTTGTACATTCCAAATAATAAGAGCAGTTGGTGAGTGCAAACCTCTGACAAGCTGAAAAAACCCAAAACAAAACAAAGCATACAGCATCCCCTGCTGGGCTGGTATATCTCACAATGTTAATTAATCCTTTAAAAAATTCCTGAAAAACATTCATTCACTCATTTTCTGAACCGCTTAATCTTAATTAGGGTCGCGGGGAGGCTGACGCCCATCTCAGCGTACTCTGGGCGAGGGCAGAGTACACCCTGGACAGCTCGTCAGGCCATCGCAAGGCAGAAACATGCTGACAGCAATCCAATGGCCTACTCTTTATGAACAACAGCAAAGGTTCTTTTACATGCCTCTCACCACAGACAGTGAGAGACATGGCTGGCTTTTGACAACCCAGTTAGCTGCACTGGGGCGGGGGGGTCGAGGGTGTGTTGGGGGCAGTAGTGACAACTTAGTGATAGTGGGGCTTGAACCCCCGACCTTCGGATCAGTAAGCCAGCACCTTAACCACCAAGCCATGAAAAAAATCCTAATTAAAACAAAAAAAAGTCCACGGCAAACCCCAAACTCACATCTTACAGATTAACTATTTTGTTTCGTTTGTCAGAGTAGACTATGACTCAGTCTTTCTGACCTAGAAGAGGTTCACTGATGGAAAAAAAAAAAATGTGTTTGCACTTACTAGTTTGTGCTTGTATATCCATGTATTTATAAGTGCCATCCTTTATATCCGTTGTTCTGTGGCTGTGTGTCACATAAACGAACAGTTGATATGTTAACACCCCGCATTACTATTCCCACAGGCTCCCTGGCTGCTGCACTAGCACCTTCATCAGCCTAATCATTATTCTGCATCTGTCAGTGAGAGGAGCAGATCTGCCTGTTCATATTTTTTTGAATCACTAAATACTGTGTATGCCTTGCCATTACAATGAACTAAATATTTATTGTAAAGTACAATTATTAAAGATTTATTGCGCACTCGCTATCCACTTTATCAGGAGCACTCCACCTGCAGATTCATGCAATCAGCCAATCATGCAGATACCAGTCAAGAGCTTAAGGGAATGTTCACATTAAACATCAAAAACACCTGTGGCATTGCCAGGTCAGTAGATGGTTTAAGTATTTTGGAAGCTGCTGATCTTCTGCCTAACACCTGGTCTTTTTCCGATTTTTAATGGTGCAGTTTCTGGAAGCCTGTGTAACCTGATATGGTCTTCTGCTCTTGAGGTCCATCTGCATCAACATTTGACGTATTGCGTGATCTGAGATGGGGTTTTTTCTGCTTAATATAGCTGTAGAAAATAATTCATTGAGTCTCCAGTTTTACACTTTACTCAGGTAGGCCCCCAGATATTTTAACGGCTGCCAAAGTATATTTTACGGGCCGTTTTAGCAAATAAGAAGAACGAGGGTGTTCTGTGAGGGATAGATAAACATGAATGAACATTATGTACTCTGTGGGGACATGGTGGTTCAGTGGATAGCACTGTCTTGCCTGACAGCAAGAAGGTTTAGGGTTTCAGGAGCTTTTCATGTGGAGTTTACATTCTCCACATGCATCCATGAATCTCCTCCGGGTACTCAGATTTCCTCCTTAGTCCAAAAGACATGCACATTCTGACAACTTACTTCTCTAAATTGCCCAGAAATGTGAATGTGAGCATGAATTGTTGTTTGTGATTGTGTTAGCCCATAAATAGACTGGCAACCTGTTCACGGTGATTACCCTGCCTTTCTCCAGAAGTCAACTCGAACTTGGCTATAGCTTCCCATGTAACCCTGAAGGATAAACAGTGCATATAATGGATGGATGGATAATGTACCATAGGGCTATAAGTAACTGTGTTGTGCTGGACTGATTGACCAAAGAGCCAACCACATGAATGGAGAGCTTTTACGCTGTTGACAGTTTTAATCAGTATTCACGTTACACGTTATTGTCATCATGGAAGGCTTGAGTCCAGTCAGTGCATTCAGCGCTGTGTTAGTGCTTTTTCCCCTTATGTATTTAACTGATTTTAAAAAAAAAGACATCAATGGTATGTGTCTGTTTAACCATTCTGTTATTGTGTATGTAAAAGAAATGAACAGACCTTTTTTGATTTCCCCTTTAATAAATCCCACATAGAGCATGTAATCTATGCAAAAAAATAAAAATTAAAATAAAATAAACCCATAAATTAAATGAAAAGAAAAGAGCCTGTTTTTTGGAAAGCTGTGGTTGAGGCTAATAGATAACCAAAGCAATTTACTGAGCAACGAGAGCAAAGCAGATACAATCCAAAATAACATGCAGTAGACCATTTGTCTGCCAGCGGGTAATACCTCGTGGCTCAAAATCTCATGGCTACCATCGCAAATATATTTCAGATCTGTAAGGAACACAGGGTACTGTAGATTTTGCATCAGCTTAAATCAATCTAGCCACTCCCTGCTAAACTTTCTCATCAATAACTCGTTTCTGCCTGTAGAACTGCAGCTCTCTGGGTGGGTTTTTTTGGACCAATATATGTAAACAATTTTTTTTTAAATTATGTACCTGAAATTTCACGGGGATAGTTCAATCATACATTCATTCATTTATTTTCTAAGCCGCTTAATCCTAATTAGGGTCTCGGGGAGGCTGGCGCCCATCTCAGCTGACTCTGGGCAAAGGAAGAGGTACACCCTGAACAGCTCGCCAGACCACCGCACAGCCATGCCCATTCTGATGTTGATGTGAACACTGGCTGCATTCAAATACACATAGTTTCCTGTTATTTATACACAGAGCAGTATGGAGGCTGTGTGAACACTAGGTGGGAATTTTTTTAATTCAGTACTACAGTGATTTACTATATCATTAGTTGTGGGGCTGGTGGTGTGGTGGGTAGGGTGCTGGGCTCATGATCGAGAGGTCGTGGGTTCGAATCCCTGATCATGATCGAGAGGTCGTGGGTGTCGTGGGTGTTGAATCCATGGGCAAGGTCTTAATCACTGTCCACCCAGCAGTATAAATGGGTACCAGTAAAAATACTGGGAAGGTAACCTGAGATGGGAGTCCAGGAGGACGCTGAACTGCTAGCTGCTTCACACTATGGAAACTGGGAATAAGCTCTGGCCTGATGAGCCAGTAGGCTCGGGTGTAAGAAGCCCAACAGACTTTACTACTTTACCTACAATGATCTACTACATCTGTTATATGGAAACATTATGCTATCCAACATTTTAATAGTAGCTTCCAAATACCTGAATAAGAAGAATTCCACTGGGTAAAATAAAAAGAAGATGGTGGACAAAAGCAATTTTCCTAATTTTAGAAATCAGCTACCTTGAATACACAATATTTAGTACCACACCAAACCTTGTCCATAAATGAAGAGCTGAGAATAAGACAAAGGTTAAGCCACTTACATATAAAATGGAGCAAATAAACAAAAACAAGTCCTGCTTGATGTAACTCTATTGTTGCAGAACTTTTCACACTAGAGTCATGTCAGAATTAGGACTTTTATTTGGTTGTTGGAAAACATTTTCATGTGTTTTTGCTGTTACTTGGTGTGATAAACATGTTCGTACCCAAAATGTGACTTGACTTCCTTTTTGCTCTGACCCCTTCAAATACCTACAGCTCAATTTCATCATTCAAAAAGACATGTTTATATACATTTTCACATCATAGCTCAAAACCCCTTAGCTTTATCCCCTTTACCATTAAAACTGATAACAAATTGAAACTGGCTAAACACTTAAGCTGCAAATTAAAGGATTTATTTTGGGATTTATTCTACTAAGCTCATTTATTTGAAACCGGACAATTTGCTTCACCTACTGCTCTTTGTGTTTCTCCTTCTGTAGGCTAATTGTGCTTTAGACTTCTCTTGAGGAAAAGAATATTGTCTAGTGTGCCATACCCCGAGTGTAAATTGGTTTAGCCAATACAGTAACGACACCTTTATCTTCCCATTCTGCCACACTGAGTAGTACATTCTTGGAAAAGTACCTTAGGATTGATGTTGAATCAGTGGCGGTACTGCTTCAGCTGTCAGTGTGCTTCCACAATGAAGATGTACTAAGCTTGAGGAGGTGTTAACGTAATATATTTTTTGTCACTTTTTACAAGCTGGAAAGCCTCCGACTGGGTTACTGTTACTATTGCTGATTGCATCAAAATTCTCTGATGTAACCATGAGTGATGATTCATTTAGATTTGCTATTGCTAACTCAGTCATTCTATTTTTCTTTGCAATATTCCATTCTTTTTTTATTCTTTTTATTTAATCACAAATGTCACTCTGTCTTAATCTTAAGCTTTTAAGTGAGCAATAAAAGAAGAGAAACAGTCTAACCCCTTATCCCCTCATAGACATCATATACGTATATTATATATATATATATATATATATATATCTGTAGTTTAATCAACACACAACCCAGACTGCAGTAAATGTAAGTTCTGACCTATAGAGATGGTCCAGACTGCTGCAATTTTCATCATGGCTTTGGTCCGTGAGTTGAAGCGACTGTGCTGGATGGGGTTGCAGATAGCCACATAGCGATCGAGAGAGATGGCACACAGGTGCATGATTGAGGCCGTGGAGAAAAGAACATCTAGGTAGATCCAGATTGGGCACAGAGCTTCAGGAAGTGGCCACTCATAGTCTAGAACAGAGAGAATACACACAAGGAGTTGTGATGAAAAAGGGGTTTAAAGGTTCTTTTTTTAATTTGCCTAATGCTTTTAATTAACCATTCAGATCTAATGGTTTCCAGAGTCCAAATATAGCATCTAGATTACCATTAACACTGTATACCAGTGCTTTATTTGGTTCCTTGCAGACATCCTGGAGTGCAGAATCATTAGACATATAAATACTACCACAAACTCATCACCAAGCATCAGGCTCATGTTGTGCATGTTCTAATCCCATTAGAAAACCATCAAAAACATCTCGAAACATTTACACCTCACCCGTTCAACCATTAGGACTTGTACACAAAACACCATGAGTGATAGAATCATTTAGTGTTATTTATTCATTTCAGAATATTTAACTATGAATTGTAGAGACTGTGAGAGAATAAAAGAACAAAGGAATTGAGTCATTTCACTGCAATAAAAAACCACCCAAGATTACACCAATTTGAAATGAGGCAGATAAAATACGGGTCGGGGGACAGAAAAATGCATTTTCCCAATGTTCATGTGTTCTGCTCTGTTCTGTTGCCTGTTTTGCCCCGTTACCAGGATAGTGTCCAGTTCTACCACAACCCAGACCAGAATGAAGGAGTTAGAGAAGGTGCATGTTCTGATTTTTAAATGTGAGCATTATGTTTAGTTTACTACTCTATTTTATAGTATCACAACTACACCATCCTACTTTATTTATATTACTCATAATAATTTAGATTACTTTACTAATCATGCTGTATTGATTGATTGATCTATCTATTTAGTGATTACTTTACAGTTAAAAATTGATGCCAGCTGCAGTATCAGCATGTCCTGCCTACACCAATTTTAAAAACCACTGCAAGAGAGACTCACACTGTGTTTCATAACTGTCCTTGCAGGCATTCTTTCAATGAAGATTCATTTATAACCATCAACTTCTGTGGTATTGACACGCATACAGCCAGTTCTGGCCTTAGCACTCAAGATAGACAATAAGACTGCTATTATGTCCTCCAGCTCCAATTTTAATTCCCTCTGATCAAGATTTCACTCATGATTTTTCCAGGGTCTCCACTATTCTGTGTCATTACAACACCATGCCAGCTTACTAATACATGAAAGAATTATAAGATTAAAGCAAAAGCAAAACAGCCTGGGAAGAAATAGAGGAGAGTGGAGAAAAGAAATGAGACAAACAGAAGATATAATGATTCTTTTCGTCTGTTGTATGGATTGTAATATTGTTATGTAATTTATACACATGGTAAGACAATGCACAATGGAGAAGAAGACAGAACTCTAGCTAGAAATGAGAGACAGAAGGTGTTCTATAAATATAGCAGAGGAAATGATGATATATACTGCCAGGCCAAAGGTAAAGAAAAGGAAAAAGTCACATTAATATTTTGTTGAAATGCCTTTAGCTTGGGTTATGATGCACATTTGCCATGGTGCTTATTTTTATCCATTTTCAGCACTTGGCAGACCATGTTATTCAGAGCGACTTACAGTCATTTCTATACACCTGAGCATTGAGGGCCTTGCTCAAGGGCCCAACAGTGTTCATAGTGGGGAATGAACCACTGACCTTCGCATCAGTAACCCAGCACCTTAACCACTAAACCACCAGTGCCCCTCAGCCAAAGTCACATTAAAGCTTTGTTTTCACTGAGAGCTTTGTTGAAGGGCAGCACGGTGGTATAGTGGTTAACATGACCGCCCCACAGCAAGAATGTCCTGCGTTCGAGTCCTGGCTTGGTGTGGACATTCGTTTCTGTGTTTGCATGTTCTTCCCATGCTTGCAAGGGTTTCCTCCGGGCACACCAATTTCCTCCCACAGTCAAAAAGACATGCACTAACTGGCTGACTGACTGCCACTAGGTGTGAATGTGTGTGTGTGTGTGTGTGTTGGCCCTGAAATGGTCTGGCAAGTTGTTCAGGGTGTAACACACCAAGGTGTTAGGGTGGGGTGCTTCATAAACCCAGAACCAAGTGCTTTGAAATGCATCATTTATTTCAGATAGACTGGTGTTGACACTTGTGATGGTTCAAACTGAAATCAAACGATGAGTAAATATTACCCTTATGACAAAAATACATTGCATTATATTGTAATCTCAAAGGGCATTCCACCCTTTTCCGTTTGAAAACCGTGGCCTCAGACTTGGAGGTGCTGATTCTCATCCCAGTCGCTTCACCCTCGGCTGCGAATCGCTCCAGCAAGAGCTGAAGGTCCCAGCTCGATGAAGCCAAAAGGACAACATCATCCGCAATTTGACCTTTCTAAAACACATTAAGATCTTTTCCAAGATTACAGAATACATCTTCTGACACGGTTGTGTTAGAAATGAGAAGCTACTCACTGCACCATAAGGGTAGTAAGAATTTTGTCCAGGTAGTATATATCATATGAGTGACTAAATCTATGAGTTATAGTGTTCATCCATATGCCAAACTCCTTGCTCCTCTAGGGTCATGAGGAGGCTGGACCTATCGCCGCCAGCTCTGGGCAAAGACAGTACCAATCCATCACAGGGCCAACAAATACACATAACCATTCACACTTGCAATCACACTTAGCAATTTGAAACAGACAATTAGCCTAATGTGCATGTCTTTGGACTGTGGGAGGAAACCAGAGTACCTGAAGGAAACCCTTGCAAGCACAGGAAGAACATGCACACTCCACGCAGGAATGCTCTTGCTGAGCCTGGGACTCAAACCCAGGACCTTCTTGCTGTGAGACAGACATGCTAACCTCTATGCCACCGTGTCGCCCTAATATGCACACATACACATAAAATTCATTAAACTAATCATGCACATTAAATGCACATTAAATTGTATTCAATTCCCACCCATCAAGTGTTGCCTTCCCTATCACACGACCACCATCAACCAGTGAGGGATGTAAGCATGCACATGCCCCCTCTGTGACATGTGAAGCTGCCACCCGCCTCTTTACGAACTGCTCTGCATGCGTATTTGGAGGCGATTTAACACACTCAGAGGGAAAGCACTATCCACCCCCTCGTACGAATGAGCTCACAGATGCCCATGATTGGCTGGTGAGTAACAGGGAAGTGAGCATATGCCATCCCTCCCTCCTGTGAGAGCACGGCCAATCAGCTTCCATGGACTCCTGGGCACAGATGACTGCGGCATCAACCCGGATTCTACCTTCTTGATCTCCAAGTTGATTATCACGTACCTTGTGGATGCACCACTTGGGAGCCCGAAAAAGCTCATTTTAAATAGTAACAAAGTTAAAAAACTTCAGCCTAAAATAACATTTAATATTTTTATGCAGTAAACTTCAGATTAATAAGAAATCTAACATTTTTGCAGTGGAGAAAGCACACTTTGGATAAAAAAAATTCCAAAACGCAACCCTGCTGCATGCATGCATCAGCTTGGCTATTTAAGGATGACAAGCATGATGGTAGTTATTAGCAGGTGGGGTGTAGTTTAATAGAAGTCTGCAGCAATATGGTGGTGTTTGGGGGAGGAGTTACAGACATGACTAAGGGGGCATGTTAGGAGCCATTAGCAGAACAAAGCAAGATGGAAAGCTGCCAAGTTATTTGCCTTGAAAGCCTGCACACCATTGGCATGACCAGACATTTATTTCAAGGGGATGATTGGGAAATATGCCAAATTATTGTGTGATCTGTACAATTTAAATTGCTAAATTCAATGTATTCATGCATTAGGGTGGATGCCAGGCAGCATGAGTGGCGTTGGTATCCGTTATATTTAGAAATTATGATTTTATATAAAATACCCTTATGACAATTCCACTGAAAATTATTTAAAGAGCATGCCAGAAATGGCCATTTTATCTCATAAAACCAGATCTACCTGAAGTGGATCTCCAGAACTTCATCAGCTGTCAGCTCAAAATCCCTAAACGTAAAGTGTAGCTAGCTGGCTTTAAACAGAAATGGGGGAAACACATGAACTGCTTTGGTTAATTCTGTTTTTCACTATAGTGGCTGCTAGAAAACAAAACGTGAGCACACAAACATTTTCTTTCATGTCTGGGGTGATTAAATTTGCACTTAGAATTCCTTGACTTACTTCTCTTACTTTTTAGTTTTATTAACATTATTGTAGCACAATTTGTATATACACTGTGTGCACAATTATTAGGCAAGTGATTTTTTTTGACCATATCATCATTTTATCCATAATTCCCAACTCCAAGCTGTATAAACTTGAATGCTTATTGAATTTAATACATATCAGGTGATGTGTATTTGTGTAACGAGGGAGGGTGTGGCCTAAGGAGATCAACACCCTATATCAAGGTGTGCA
>JAQMYF010000010.1:16544762-16558588 GCA_030014195.1 Neosilurus mollespiculum | reverse complement strand
TCCTACATGTGCACTCAATTCCACGTTGATTCGGATGTTCAAAGGAAATGTGCTTGGATTCATGCGTACGCACAGATACATACATCTTTTGTGCGTACAACTTTTTTTGGATTTAAGCGTACGCCATTTTTCAGTAAGAATTCCACGCAAGTCTTTGTACATGAGGTCCCTGGAGATTTTGACTGTCACACTTGCTTTTTAATTTGCATGCAAATCCCAGCAGCCTTCATGACGTTTTATTCTGAAAAGTGATAGCTTAGGTAGTAATATGCTACTTTCTTTAATGACATCCAAACATTTTCCTCACATTTAGTTTTGTGCTGAAAAACTAATATTTAAAATCTTTGATGTTTTTCTATTGACCAGCTAATGTACAAGTCTCTATAGCAAATTTTATCCTAAAATTATAGGGTGTCTTAGACATTTTCACAGTATTGCACTTGATTTATTCCTCAGAATATAAACTAACTATCAGTTTAAATGACTATGATCCTGAGCAAGATTAATCAGATATTAAAAATGCAGGAAAGAAAGCAGTAAGAGTGTCAGGCAGTGCTGTTTCACTGTTTCAGTGCATATATTCTCTCATAAATGTGATTTTCTTGGGCCTGCCAGCTACATTTCAGATCACTATTTCTGTTCATGCCTACTGAAGCAACACTTTTAGGTCTTTTTTCTTCTTTAAATTTTTTCCAGTGCCTGATTTTTTTCTATATAAGCCAAATATAATACGAATAAGGTTCATAAAGATATTACTAGAAGGAGAAGAGGTAAGAGAGAGTCTAGTTCTTGTTTTAGCATACTGAAGCTAAAGGAATCTGTGTTGAATGTTGACTTGAGGTTAGCCGTGGTTTTGTAAATTCAATAGTCAATGCATTTTAAAATGTTCAGCACCTGTCACACTTTGTTTCTATCAAACAAAATTCACAGATTAATTTTCTTATTTAAAAATAAATTATGTCTAGTTTTTCCTCTATTTTTTCCAGTACCAGAATTTTTTTCTATATAAGCCAAATATAGCTATATCTAATCTTCACACCAAATAAGGAACGAGGCCTTGAAATGTATTCAATCAAAAGCACAGACTTTGCTTTCACCTAGGAACAAAGTGTGACTGATGGTGAACATTTTCAATGCACTGACTAATGAATTTACAAAGCCACAGCTAACCTCAGGTCAACATTCAGCGCAGGCTCCCAGACCTCAGCATGCTAAAACAAGAACTAAACTCTTTCTTTCCTTTCCCTCTTCTATTCATATCTGGAAACGAAAACAAACAAAATAAACCAAAAAAACAAAACAGAATCAAGATCTCTTTGTGCAGCTCGACTCGGTGAGGCCACACTGAGAGTTAACTTCTTACGTGGATCCTCCTACATGGAACAGTGACTGTTCTGCTCATACCTTCTGTGGTTTATATTACTCAGCTCTAAGATCCCCAGCAGCCTACACAGACTTTCTTAGGTAGAACAATTCAATTAGATTAAACTCCTGAACTTGAACAGAGCTTGTTTCCCTAGCTTATTATTTCTCTCCAGTGACAATGAAGGACAGATAAGGAAATGCAGGTAGAAAAGTCAGAGGGAAAGAAGAGGGGGAAGAGAGATTTATGACAACACTAATCTTGTCTGCAGTTATTAATTATAATATTGTCAGCTTCCAACACTCACATGCTCTAGCCTGGACCTTCAGGGTGTCAGACAGTAGTGGGGCGTCACATGAGTTTATGTTTAATTGTCCGTGCTTATTTAACACACCTGCTTCAACACAAGAGCCGATTAAAATATGTGGAAAAAGCTATGTGTCATGGTGTGGGATGAGGAAGATGATGCAGGTGCATGAGTCAGGAAGGTGGAATGGGTGAATTTTTTAGTCTGTAGGGTTGTTTTGGGGCTCTTTACGCACACATTATATCAATTATATACATTTTTGGCAAGCCACGTATCAGGTGTTTTATTATTGTGTACTTTGATATATCAGATGCAGCAAACCCCACTTTTTCCAGACATTTTTTCCAAATAATCACAAAATACTGCTGAGGCTGTAGGAGGTAAAAAGCCTGTTGGTAGGTATGTGGGCTATATTCATGAATAATGTAGTAAATTAGCAAAAAACAAAGTGGAAAAGTAGCGATATGATAAAATATTACAGATATAGGAGACAAAGATACATTATGATAACTTCACTGTATATTTCTACTTTTAAAATAAATTTGGAGTAATACAATATAATAACACAAGACCAGCTTAATTTAAAAATGGTTTAGAAAGCCTGCTGTATGGATTTACTATTTTTTTTTCATAAAAAATGCATGATGTGATGTTATGTTGTAAATATTACAATACATTTAACAATGATAATTATGATTTTGGAGTTTTGCGAAAGTCAATATTTTCTTCTGTTTTGCCCATTCGTTTTTTGGGTCTCAGTTTGGCTATCGACCTGACACTATGGTGGTTATGGCGGTATTATAGATTTTGGCTTTCAGTTGTACGTTTTATTCCCACAATTTTTTGTACGCAATCTACTAACACTGACCTTATTTGTAAAATCGTCTAAATATTGCACAATATCAGATTTATTTTAGCTTTACATGCTCACAGAGCATTTGAAACCCTTTGATACATGATACACTTAGCTGGCTCCATTTTTTTTAATGACTTTGATTGGCTTCCTGCACTTCTGTGTGCATGAGATTCCATTTGGCACTTTCATTTCCCAAAAGAACAAAATCTCTTTTTGAGCAGCACGACGCAATGGACAATTGGTTTAGCATCAGTATGTAGTCAGTGCAAAGAATTTATGTCTTTGAAATTACATAAAATGAAGAAATAAGGCATAGATCTACAGAGTGGGAAATAATAAATACACACACACACACACACACACACACATGCACACATGCACACACACAGTATATACTCCTGGGCAGAAAAAAAGCTTTTAATGGAGCTACCAACAAATTGCTGGTCAAAAAATAAGCAAGAATGAAAAATATCATGCTTGAGGCCTGCACCACCATTTGCTTGTGACAGCTCGGGGGGAAAAGCTGCAAATGAGTAAATTCACTTACTGTACATAGTGTTATTGTATGCAAAGATAAAGTCATGAAAAGATTAAAATCTTTGATCTGAAATTTAAACTCTAACCCATGCCTTGTTGTGCATATATATATATATATATACCGAAAATAAGACCTAGCTAAATCCAAATTTTGTCCGCACCTTCCCCCTCATTTTCTATGAATGCACGCGCGCCAGCGCTATTTACAGCAGCGTCGTGGAGGAGAGACAGAAAAAGAGGAGGGGAACAAAAACAGTAAGTAAAGTATTATAAAGCAGGACTGAGGGGCATGATGGGGTAAACGCAGGGCTGGGGGAGTATAACAGTCATCATTTTACTGGTATTATTCTGTCTGTTTTGACCCCAGACATGAGTGCAAAAAGGAAGAGCTACACTGCTGAGTACAAGAAAGCAGTTGTGGAGGACTCACTTACCTGTTTATTGAAATTGCTGTTAATGTTAATTAAAATAAGACCTACCCTGAAAATAAGCCCTATGGTGTTTTTTGAGCCCAAAAAAAAAAAATAAGACAGTGTCTTATTATCGGGGAAACACGGTATATATATATATATATATATATGTGTGTATGTAAATTGGTAGTTGGCAATCTTCCACAACTGATGCAGGCCATCACAAACCTGATAACAGGCTCCTAAGTAGAACCAGAAGTGACAGTCTACAGGTACCATACAGCATGAAGTATGCAGAGGGAAACAAGTAAGAAAATCTGGATGTTTTGCAATTTGACCCTTTTTTTGCCCAGAACTGTACGAGTATTTATGATAGTCCTTTCACAAATTACTTGTCCAAGGAATACAGGTAATCAAGGTATAAGGTACATCAAGAAATTAGAACATTCCATTCAGTGATATATATATATATATATATATATATATATAGTATTGTAATGTATATATTTTTTAGCTTATGGAAGGTGAGGTAATATCATTCATCATTCATTCATTTTCTGAACCGTTTAATCCTAATTAGGGTTGCGGGGAGGCTGGTGCCCATCTCAGCCAACTCTGGGCGAGGGCAGTGTACACCCTGGACAGCTCGTCAGGTCATCGTAGGGCAGAAACACGCTTACTCTTTACGAAGAGCAGCCTACCCTTGACGAAAATCAGCAATGGTTCTTTTACATGCTTCTCACCATAGACAGTGAGAGACATGGCCGGCAGCTTAATGCATGTGGGAGGTTGTATTCAATTTCAGCCACTTCCTGGAAAAGTGCAATGTTCTAGGATACATTAGGTGACAAGACTCAAATTAGAACAACTCTTTGAAAGTCTGTGACTTTCTAACACCTGAGCTTACCACTCTTGCTTTTTGATTATCTGCTCTAATTTCCGGTCATCCCCCAACCACTGCCCTCATTAAATACCTTAATTCCTCATTAGCAGCCTTACCCACCAGCCAGTTAGCTTCAATACTACTGAGTGATAAAGAGCTTTGGCAGTCTGTTTACTCCTGTGTGTTCAGAGAGCTAAGTGAGCAGGCAAGCTCTGGGAGGCGAACAGCTCGTAAGAGCCGCTGTCAGCTGTCAAACAGAATGCATCTCATGAACAGCTACATGACGACGGCATATAGAGGGAGACAGGCACTGCCGAGGACGCTTTTCTCTCATTGCTCATTACAGCTACACTACGGCTCGGGTGCCAAGCAATGACCTCGATCTCAGGCAGAATATTAGCCAGCTTCTGTAAAGCCATGCAAATTGAGAATTGGGTAATGAAAGACATGCAGTTACCGGCAAACAGAGAAGCTAGCTTGACTTCCCTCTTCCGTCTTCTTATATCTGAGGGGACTTGCTCACTTTTAATGCACCATTTTCTGAAATAATCCATTTAGAAAGAATTTAAGACATGATAATCACCATCTTTTGATTAGCAGGTATTGTTTATCTGTGAGCAAAGCACAACAAGGTCATGGAGAAAATGGATGCACAAATGAACATGAATATCATACAGTACTGTTGTTGCTATTTCTTATCGTCATGTTCACATAGAATGCAAGCAGAAATGATTCTGCGTCTCAGACAGAGTGGGTTGCACACAGATTCACTTTGAATGAAAGCTATTTTCAGTTTATTTTCTTAGAGTTACTTAAATCCCAGGCTATGGTTACCTGACTTTTTTTTTTATGTCTTGCCTGTATGGATATTAATATTTAACCAACAATAAGTGGGGCAGTGTTCTCTCTTTTCTTCAATTTTTCCCTTCTCTTCATTCCTAATCCCTTTCCTCACATCCACTGTCATTTCCAGCAGTGGCATCTCCTCTGATCTTGCTGTCTCGCATAGTTCAGATCCCCTGGAAATCATCACTTTCTATATTTTCCAATGACAGTAAAAGCACAAAACCCCATTGTTTTACCATCATCAGACCACAAATAATAAACTATGTAATAATGCCTGCGGCACACACACACACACACACACACACACACACACACACACACACACACACATGCGCGCGCGGGCACACACACACACACACACACACCTTTGTGGTTAAATAATGCTTTGCCTGCAAACCCCCGAGCCCTAACCTTAACCTCAGTGTCCTAAAGTTTTTTTAAATTAAAGCCACAGGATAAAAAAAGCAATTTCCCTCAGATGTCCCCACAAGGATAAAACAGGTACATATTCCTACCTATATGGGGAATTTTTCTCAGCACACCATGCTAAGAATCACTTTGTGTTCTCTAATAAGGAACATTTCTCAGTAACCAATGTGTACAGTAGTTATCTGTTTTCTACACTACTGGTGCAAATCAATAAAACATTTTACTTTTTTACTTTTTGGTAAACACTTCACATAAATTCCACGATAAACAACGTGATACTGTAAAATGCCTCATTTTGAAAGAAAGAAATAAAAAGATAAGCCTAAATGTAAAAAAAAAAAAAGATTATATGTTTAAAGTAGAATAAGTGAATAAAAACTGTAACTAAAAGGCATGTGCATGTAAGCGCTGTCTAATCAAAGATGGAGGTATAAAATACAAGGACAATGAAGGGCACAGACACGTTAACATTCATGGACCACTTCAGCTATCAGAATCACATTAGAAAGCCTTTCCATCATAGTTTAAGTGGAAAGAAAATTACATGGTACAAAGAAATCATTCCCTAAACAAAAAGAAATGAAAATGAGAACCCAGCATAAAGTTGTACACTATCGTATTGTACTCAGAGGATATCCACCTTGTTTCTTTTTAACAGAAAGAAATAAATCAGAGACGTGACACAAATTTCGTTTTATGTCACAGCTATTGTTTAATGGCGGCATAGTGGTAAGCATGTCCGCCTCACAACAAGAAGATCCTGAGTTTGATTCCTGGGCTTGGGTGTTTCTGCATGTTCTCTCCATGCTTGTGTGGGTGTCCGCCAAGTACTCCGGTTTCCTTCCATGGTCCAAAGACATGCACATTAGGCGAACTGGCTGCTCCAAATTGCCTCTAGGTGTGACTGTAAGTGGTTGTATGTGAGTGTTGCCCTGCAGTGGTCTAGCGAGCTGTTCAGGATGTACCCTGCCTTCGGCCAGTGTTGGCCGAGAAGGGCACTAGCCTCTCCATGACCCTATTAAGTGGTTTTGCAAGTGAGAAAGTGAGAGTGAATTCACATGCTGTTAAGGGGGAAAAATTAAGGAATCATCATCATCATCAACAAGAGCAGCAGCAGCAACAACAAATCACAGTTAATACTCCTCCTGTTGCTCCTTCTCAGGACTTAATTCTTCGAGGCATGAACTTCACTATTGAAGAAACTATATTTTCTTTCAAGCTTGATCCAGCTTTTTCAAATACCATTTGACAGATCAGCTTTGTAGGATGAAACCGTGTCATGGACCAATTTTTTTCAATTTCCATCATAAATTTTCAGACCTGAGATCCGGATTGCTTTCTAGCCATGTCATTAATTAGCTCTGTCATGTCATCGAGTTGTTCTGAAGGAAACCCTAACACTCTTTGTTTAGTGGTAAGATGGATTGTTGTCCTGAAAAATGACTTCAAACTTATTTTCTGTCGATAGAATGAAATACGTGTCCAAAATTTCAAGGTGCACCTCTACACTGTCTGTTGAGGTAATTATTAACATCGTTCCTAGTCTTAGTTACCTGACATGTAACCCCATATCATAAATAATTGTTTTCTTCAGGAAGTCAGCTTTATACGTTTCATTACAAAAGCACCAGACAAACATTTCAATGTCATGTCTTTGATCAGTGCAAACTTTGTGAAAGTTACTGGAAAAAGTTTTTTTTTTTTGTAAAGCTACTTAAATAATATTTTTCTCATAATTAAAACAATGGCACTCATCTGTTTTTGAACTCAAACTATTCGTTAATCGTTTTAACCCACTATATCCTTGTTTTTCTCTGTCTATATATTAATGCTGGATTTCCTTTGGCTGTTTTTTTATGTAGATCCCATTTTATTTAGCCCATTTCTTACTGTTCTGATGTAAACATTGACTCTTGGGGAGAATTAAAATTTTAAAGACATTAAAAAAAAAAAAATGTTCTGATGACTTTTCCCTTGGTATACCTGTATTTTTGTGCTTTTTGACCTTCCCATTTTGTTCATACTTGCACAGATTTAAGACAGAGCTGACTAGTGACTTGTCAATGTTTGCCAAATTACGTGTTGAATTTCCCTCCTAAAGTCTGTGACGAATGTTGACGAACATATTTTGGATTTGACAACTTTTCTGAAGAATGTTGACAAAAATCAGGGTTTGTCTCTGTCATATTAGTGACATTTAGCGACATTTACCAACAATTAGCAACATTTGTGCAAATTTTCTGGACCTTTTGCCAACTTGCTGGATGTCAAGTGAATCTTGAAATTGAACCCTCCGTCCCTATAAAAAGGCTGAGAAAACCCTCCTCAGATATAAAAGATGGACTTCCAGAATAAAGAAATGGTTTTCTGTCAGGAAGAAGCTCAAGTGCTGCTACCCTTGAGGAAGAATTGAAGAAGAGCAAGAAAAGGAGGGAGAAAAACAATGATTGATGGACCCAACCCTATAAAAAAGGTAAGCAAACCCTCCACAGCATTGTAATTACTTTAGCCACCCATGTTACAACTGTTTGCAAACGTTTGAACTGTTTGTGGAAAAATAAATTCACAAAATTTTTTTGAACATGTTTAAAATTCCTTTGCGAGAACAAAAACTGTTTGTGATTCTAGAAACTGTTAGCGAACTGTTTAGCAACCTTTTATGAACCCTAACAGATAAGTGCCACTGTTTTAATTATGAGGGAAAACAACTTTTTGAGTAGCATTATTTTAAAGGCACTAAAAAAAGTTTTTGAAAGCTACTGGAATTTTTTATTTTTTGGTAAAGCTACTTAAGATTGTAATGTTGGTGCTGAAGTCAGCGTCCAAACTATGCTTTCCAGCTACGTCACCAAGAAAACACAGCACCCTGTGGATGTGCTTCATTTTTTGTATGTTTCTTTGTCTTGCCTTACACTGTAACACATGTTGTTTGCCCTTGCTCATGGCTTTGGTTTTTAAATAATACAATTAAATAAATTTTACTTATGGTTTTCATGGTTGTCTAGCATTAAAATTCAAATAAATACTCTGCCTTTACATCTATCACAGTGCAGGGAAACCTGGGAAAAGCAGCAGGACATCATCTGGATCAATCATGTGATGGACCAGTTCATTCAGCTTCCCAAAAAAGTTCCTTTAGGGGTTATGTATGATAAGTGAGTTGATCACTTATAATCAGTGGTCAGTGCTTATGATCACTCTACCAGATGTCATGCCCATGCAAGAGGCCGATGTTGCAACCCCCAAAACCATGCTTATGCCAGAGGCTAATATGGTGGCCCCGATGCCATGCCCAGGTCAGAGCCACTCATGCAGATGTTTCCCAAGCTGGAGGTCAAGGTGAATGCCCTGCAAGCTACAGGTGGAGTGTCTGAGACCTGACCCTTCTCAAACCCAGATTCTAGCAAGGTTGTCACTACACTCACAATCATGCAGACCAGCATTTACTTTACTTTCATAATTTCGAGTGTTTTTTTTTTTGTTTCTATTTATACTATAAAACATGTTGATTGCTCTTGATCATGACTTTGTTTTTCTTGCACTTGCCCATGTTCTTGCTGAATCCATGTTGTTTTTGCTCTGTCTTTTTGATGTTTACTTTGCAGCCACTTTAAGAGCACATGAAAAAAATCAATAAATAATTCATTATATGACTGTGAAATTTTCTTTGGTATGCAACACTGATACTAGGACACACACAGTGACAGCTGTGTTCTCAACTGATCAAGGCAATGTGTGCAAAATAGGTCCCCCCCCCAAAAAAAAAAAAAAAATAATCACTATTTTGGGAGAAAGCAACCCAAAAAAAATGTCTGCAATTGGAGACGTACAATGTATCAATAGTTTGGACAAATATATCAGGACATTTAAGAGTAAAGACATGCTCTTTTATTATTTCTGAAAACTATTTAAAGTAAGTATAATGTAACAAAAACATCTGGATGTGTTAGGATAGTGTTATTCAGTTACCAGCCTTAAAGCTTTCTATTGAGTATCTTAGGGTCGCCGTCCATTCATTCATTAATATGCCGAACTGCTTTATTCTTTATTAGGGTCGAAACGAAGCAAAGGAGGGGTACACCCTGAACAGCTAGACATAAAGACAAACACCCATTCACACACAGGCAATTAAGCAGCTATTTAACCTAATCTGCACTTACTATACTTACTATAGGGGGAAAATAGAGCACCCGGAGGAAACTCCGATACAGAAGTACCGGAAGAGAAAGACTCCAGATGACCATGAAATTCAAACCCAAAACCTTCTTACACAAATGTGATGTGACATTTCTTGCGTGAAGCTGCTGGTTCAGCACTATGTTTCAAAGTTTTACAAATGCATTGGATAGCTCTTAATCCAAATTTAGTATTTCTACAATCTCCTTTGTTGTTTTATTTGCTTTATGCAGGCCATTAATTTGAACCTTACATCCTTTACTTGGACATGTGATATGTCTTATAATGTGGTTGCTTAAGAAGAGAAGGTACTGACTGCATCAGTTAGGTTTAGGTTGGCAGCTAAAACATGAATCTGTGTAGTAATGATCCATCTTGCCTATTTGTCCATTTAAATCCAGGTGGTGACCGTTTTGGGGGTGGGGCACTGTATTATGTTCATGAATTAATAGACAAATGTTGACAAATTGCTGAATATGGACAAATAGCAAGCCACATTTAGCATTCAGATAAAATCAAAGGCAATATTACTACTTGTGCTGCCATATCAATAAATGGATCAGTACACCACAATACTGTCTTAAGCTCGAAGGGCAATGACTTTTTTTCTGAATTTCCTCAACAACAACCTCATACCTGCAAGAGCAAAGTTTATAAATATTGTACTATTCCAGCATTCAGCACTGCCATGTTCCCTCCTTCATGGCGTTTCCTAAATTGCTACTGTAAATTTCTAAGTTCCATATAAAAAAACATAACTTTTTTTTTTTTTTTAGATAAATGTAAACTGCATTACCTAAAGTGGACACTTAATCATTGATTCATTCATTTTTTAAGCTGCTTAATCATAATCAGGGTCGCGGGGAGGCTGGCGCCCATCTCAGCCAACTCTGGGCGAGGGCAGGGTACACCCTGGACAGCTCACCAGGCCATTGCAGGGCCAACACTCATACAACCATTTACACTCACACTGACACCTAGGGGTGAGTTGGAACAGCAAATTAGCATACCGTGCATGTTTTTGGACTGTGGGATGAAACAGGAGTACCCGGAGGAAACCCACGCAAGCACGGGGAGAACATACTAACTCCACACAGAATCACCCGAGCTGGGAATCGAACCTAGGCCTTCTTGCTGTGAGGTGGACGTGCTAACCATTACGCCACTGTGCCGCCTGGACACTTAGCCGACCACACATATGCTTCTTGAACACGCTATTATAGATGGTATTCCAAATTTTCCGTAGTGTGGCTTTGGCGATTTGTGCTCATTCAGCCGCAGTAGCATTATTGGGGTCAGAACCTGCTGTTGGATGAGGTGGCCTGGTGTGCAATCAGCGTTCCAATTCAACTCAAAGTTGCAACATGGGGCTCTCTATACAGGCCACTTAAGTGTCCTGGAAAACCATGCTTTGTGCACAGCAGTGCTGTCATGTTTTCACAGGTCTAGTTCTCTTATTCAAGTAAAGGGGGAATTACTAATGTTACAGCATTAAGATACTTGCGTGCTTCAAAGTTTAGGAAAGACCCACATAGCTGTGAGTTTCACGTGTCCATATACTTTTGCTTATATAAGATCGACCCTTGTTTTTCATGTCCTAGATTTGCATGCCACGTCAACATGAAAAGAACATTATCAACTGTGCTATCACATCAGCAAATGGACTAGTACCCCACAGTACTCCCTCAGGACCACTACAGAACAACCACCTCAATAGCAACCTTATTCCCACATGAGCAAACCCAGAAACAATGGGAATTCAGGCAATCTGTGGTGCTTTTCCAATTTGTTATCCAATTCCAACATTCAGCACTTCTGTATGATTGGTTTGAAATACACACACCATTTATCATGGTGTCTCATCTTTCCTCCAACATGTTAACCATTTCTAAATCCACCAAGAGTTCTATTAGAAGGCAGAATAAAATGTTTACAAGCTTTGACGGATAGTCGTGGAAAAAAATCAGTCAGATGAATGGCAGGCATGGATCCAATACTCAGTGTGTGTTTTTCCCAAAAGGTGTGGCATGTTTGGTGGTCAGGGGAAATCCAGAGTGTCACTATGCTTATATTGTAGCCAAAAATAAATAAAAAGTCACATGTTTAGGCAAATTGATTAGGCAAAATCCTGCTGCCTAGTGTTATAAGCTTCAGAAATTCATTCTTTATCATTATCTGTTAGGGGGCAGGGGCAGCTGGATCCAGTCCCAGCTTACTTCAGGTGAGAGGCAGGGTAAACCCTGAACACTTCCTCCAATCCTTTATCTGGATGACAGAGATGAAAAGCCAACCCCACATGGCAATTTAGCAGCCAGTTAATCTAATCTGCATGTGTTAATACTGTGGGAGGACACCAGAGCACTTTAGAGAAAACTCAGATGCCAAGAGAACAAGGAGAGAGAGACCCCAGATGGACATAAGATTAAATCCCAGAACCTTCTGGCCGTAAGGTGAAAGTGCTGACTACTGTATCAGTGTGCCTCACAGGCTCTGAAAATGTGTACAGTACAGTGCATTATGTAATCTTTAAATACAAATTATTCTTTTGTTTATGATGTTAGAACTTGGGCAACTTATTTCAGTTCGGTATTTTTTTTTTAATTTTCAGAGCTACATACAGTACAAAATGTCCAAAATTAATTGAAGCCATCTAAGTAAACATGCATTAATAAATACTCCTTGTCTCTATTAGACATTTTTTTGTCATTTATTTTGAATGCTCTCATCACTCATTTGCCGAACTGCCTAATCCTACTATTAGGGTCGTGGTCTCCGCTGACACAGGGCGAAGACGGGGTACACCCTGAACAGCTCAACAGACCATCGCGGAGTCGGTGAAGACGGGGTACACCCTGAACAGCTCAACAGACCATCGCAGAGTCGACACAAACACAACCATTCACACTCACATTCACACCTAGGGGCTATTTGGAATAGCCAGTTAGCCTAATGTGCACATCTTTGGACTGCTGGGGAAAACCGGAGAAGCCGGAGGAAACCCATGGAAGCACAGGGAGAACATGCAAACTCCACACAGAAATACTGTCACTGAGCCCGGGACTCGAACCCAGGACCTTCTTGCTGTGAGGCGGATGTGCTAACCACTACTCCACCATGACGCCCTATTTTAAATTCATCCAAGTGTCACATAAACACTTACTTTTCAAAAGCTGTTTTAGACACAGTAAAGAGAATAAAATTGATCTTGAGTAAAAGTGCATATGATACTGGTTAATATTTACAGCATGATTACAGCTTAATGCATTTTTTGAATCAACAGATGCCTGGTCTGTAGTTTAGGGATCAATATTTGATTTTTCTTAAAGTGTTACCTGAGAAGAAAACAGTGAATTTGAATTTGACTGTTATGCACAATTAAGAGTGTGCTGACTATTGTTTGGAGGAATATCTGTTATTGACTGGAAAATTGTCACAAAATCACACTGGTGGTGAATCTAAACCTCACTAATCGTGCCCTCTCAACTCATATAACCAGCAGTTTCGATGTAAACTGGAGAGCCGTACTGCGTGCAGGAAAGTTGCTAACACTGTCAGTATTTTATAGAATAAAGTCCCTAAATCTAAGGACAAAGTATCTGACTTGGCAACACTGATACCTATACAGTTATAAGCCTTATATCCAGTACTCTGGAGGACAGGAAGTCATCAGGAAGTGTCAGTTCAGAGCTCAGGGGGAGGGGGACCTCTGCTAACAGGGAGGTGTAAAAATGACTGACACTAGTTTTGCTGGTGGTTAAGCTTAAGTGAAAAAAATGTCAGAATTTTGAAAGCTGTGTTGAGGGAATACATCATGTGTCCATATGGAGTACTGCTGTAGTAACAGACTGAAAACATTCAAAAAGTACACTTACAGGCTCAGTGATGGGCATTAAAGGGGCCCATTCACGTACCTGGTATATAAAATAAACATGAACTACAGTGTTCATTCATTCATTCATTTTCTGAACCGCTTAATCCTAATTGGGGTCGCGGGGAGGCTGGCGCCCATCTCAGCCGAC
>JAQMYF010000010.1:16521788-16540120 GCA_030014195.1 Neosilurus mollespiculum | reverse complement strand
TCATTCTGATACATTCATTAAAAAAAAAAATAAAAAAAATAAATTATATATATATATATATATATATATATATATATAAATATTCTGTAAAGTTGACTGCAATTTGTGGACGAAAATTGTGGCATTTTTTTTGTTACTTATGTGTCATGCTATGCTATCTCTGAAGTATCAGCTCAAAGTGCAAACAGTAGGGCTTGCAATAAAGACCTTGCATTAAAATGTATATCCAAAGTAGAAATTCCTGTTTTTTTTTACTTTGTGAACTGAGAATCACACAGCAGTTTACTGTCCCCCACATAACCAGTGGTGTCCAAGCCAGTTACATACACAACCGACCCATTTTTGCGGCTGAGCTTCCATGTTATGACGTTCACTGTACAAATGAGTTCCTCCTGAAGTGTATTTATTTCACATGTAGTCAAGCAGTAATTTATTTATTCACCAAAAACAAAGGTGATGAATGTGGTGTCCATACATAAATAAATCTGAAGATGAATTTGGTGTTCCATACGGATTTATTCCTGGTTGTTTCTAATGAGAGTGCAGTTATGTGAATGAAGTAGTTCTCTCACTGTCTTTGTAACAATGATTCATGAATTTATGGTCAATATCAAGGGAAATAAGCTGGATTACATTGAAATGTGGGGATTGTGAATGTCACACTTCATGGTACCAGTTTCAAAAAATGACCCAAATCAGTAATGCCATGTCCGTTATGCCTATTAATTATTCTCATTATAATGATGTTAAATGATTTTTGTTTTTTTATTGGACAAATTGGTTCCTTGTTATCTCATGCTCTCTAAATGTGCTCTCATGCAGTTCATAGAATTGTAGATTTCTATTTTGTAAGTTACTGTTACATGATTTCTAACAACACGCCAGTCACAATTCTGGTGTAACCACTTTAAAATCACAATTTTCAAAAGTATTTTTTCTGATGTCTAAAGTCTTCAAAATTTCAAAAAGTTTTTATCATTAAATTCTCTTTGTAATAATATATATATATGGTATTATCTTTTGTGCAAATGACACGTCAGTTACGAAGGAATTGCCCATTACACTTGTCTCGCCCATATTCTGGAGTCTTGCTGTACTTTGGTAATGTAGTCTGAACAGACTGGTGTTTTCTGTATTAATAAGATGTGACACATATCACAGTTATCATTACCATCATGAATGTTGCAAATTTTGATGAGTCCTTTCTCTCTTGAAATCTAAAATTTAGTCACAACAAAGTTTAAAATGATCTCACTCACTCTTTCATCTCACTCATTTGCTGAACCGCTTATCTCAGCCGACACTGGGTGAAGGCGGGGTACACCCTGAACAACTCACCAGACCATTGCAGGGCCAACACATACACACAACCAGTCATCCTTACATTTAAAGTGATCTCAGATTTGTTTTATTATATAATCTTGTTTCACTGTTATTGTTAATGTTTCATCAGGAACTATATGTCTGAACATTAAAGATAAAGGAAACACAGGAAATAAACTGAGTAAAGGTTGTACAATGTGGAAATTCCCAACTGAGGTTCTGAGGTTTAAAAATACCATATAATATACTACTTATTATCCGTGTTTGCTCTGGCTGTACAAAGAAAAAACCTCAGATCCTTGGTCCTTGGCACAGACTTTACCTTCGGCTCGGTCTGTATTAAAGAACACTGGCTGAGATTTCTCTGTGCAGGATTTGCAGTTGGTTATTAAAAAGTTAATAACTCCTAATCTTCTAAATAACATATAAAAATATTTTAAAGTGAATTTTTTAAAGGCACCTAATTTCTATTTATTTTTTCTTGTGTCTGCTGACAGCTCAGGTCGAGTAATATTTAAAAAAATATATACTTTTAATTTGCAGTAAACATTTTTTCTGCAGAGATGAGAAAATCATGTGCATGCCGATTTGCTAACAGGATTGCGGTGGGGTCGCTGGTCAAATGCTTAAAATCACACATGTTGCGTGTTTTTATATATTTGTCTTAATGAATGCAAAGTATTTTTTTTTATACCCGACAGTGAAAAACACCAGCAGAAGTCAATGCAAACAGATGAATTAGGCACCTGCTACGAGATTTACCGAACCAGAAAATCCCTTTGAGAATGACACGATCAAATTAACACGATGGGTGTACAGGAGTGTTAATATGTAAAAAACAAACAAACAAACAAACAAACAAACAAACCTTAAACAAAAAACAAAAAACCCTAATCTATTTCCATCAGATTAAAACGAATGATTCAATTAATTCCACTATTTAAAAAAAATTAATCAGTGTTTCAAAACATTTATATCAGTGAGGATGGTTTCATTTTGGATGTTTGTTTTACCTCTGATGAAAACAAGATTTATCTATAGTACATTAATTTTTATTCACACTGAGTCCACATAATAACAGAACATACAACATAATTCATTCATTCATTCATTCAATGATTCTCTGGATTGCCGAAAGGCTGAAGCTACTCCCAGTCCATGTAACTCCACGCAAAGGCCAGGCACTGCAGGGAAAAGTTTGCCAGTGCACTGCAGGGAAAATACAAACAAACAACCTGCTGACACAGGGCTTAAACCCAGGTCCTTCTCTAGCTGTGAGCTTGAGAGTGATACCAACTAGGCCGCCATGTCCCCCGCCCTCTATTTAAATGTTAATGATGTCATTCATTCATTCGCTGAACCGCATTAATGCTACTAGGGTCACAGGGAGGCTGGACCCTATCTAGGGTGGGGGATACCCTGAACAACTTGCCAGTCCTGGGTGCTACCCTGGTTCGCAATGTTTTTTAATGCATCTGACAGCCTATTGTTAGTGTTATATTAGGAGCACAATTTTTGACAAACAACATAACACTTTTTTTTATTTCTGGAACTTACTAATTAAGAGATTCAATGAAACCTATTAAATTTAAAATTCTATAGACTATAAATAAGTATATGTACTTGGAGCAGGCTGTGAGGTAAAAAAAAAAAAAAAAAACAAATACAAAAAACCCCCAAAAAACTATAATATCCCTCATGTCTCCAGAAAGTTCTACAGACTGCCAAACTTACAAAAGCCAGAGGCATGGACATGGACACACACACACACACACACACACACACACACACACACACACACACACACACACACACACACACACACACACACAGCAGAGTGAACCATGCATCTTGTTTATGTGCTGAAAATCACTGAGCTCCTGTTCTTGGTTGAAGAAATCAAGAGAAGTCTCCTGCTAGCATGTTCCTCTACACACACAGTGCAGTTGGCCCTATTTTCAGCCCTCATGGAACACACACAGGTCTGTTTTAATGCCAGTGGATCCTATATATGTTGCGTTTTCGTTCACATCTGTTGTCTGCTCGTTATCAGCCAATTCTCAAATGTAAAACTACCAGACATTCAATTACATTTCAGATTGCAGTTTAACGGATCAGGGGCCAACATGCTCTGTTTTCATGTTTTTTTATATTGATGTGTATGCAGAAAGGGAGAGAGGGAGAGTGTGTGAGAGAGAGAGATGGGGGGGGGGGGGAGTGAGAGAGGGAGAGAATGACATTCTCACCACCGTATGCAATATTTCCAATTATAAAGTAGCACACAAACACTATCTCGCTCTCCCTCCCTCCCTTCCTCCCTCCCTCACATCAAATCTATTCCTTTCTCTCACTCTTACACTTACTTTTGTTTCTTTTTAATATATGCACAAGTGGAATCTAGCACATACTTATTCATTGATTCATCTCCAGTAACCACTTTTGCAAACATGCCACGTCATACACCTACCATACACAAGTACATAGTATACACTTACTGTATCGCACCTACCCATTGTGTTAGCTAGCATTTTTGGTATGCACAGTTGTACATTGGTGAGAAATTGTTCTTGGAAAGATGATGTAATGCCATGGTGCCTGCACTCCTGTATAAAATACTGTAGGTGGAATTAAACTGATGGCAATGGGTCTTATATAATATTTATACACCACATGGCCAAAAGTGTATAGAAACCCTTCGTAATTCATCACTTTGGCCATTTCAGTCACATAAAATCAAGTACCCATGCAGTCTCTGTGGACAAACACAGACAGCAGAATGAGAGACATAGTGAAGAAGTTTCATTGCTTTTCTTTGGGGCATTGTCAATAAATACCAGCTTTCCAGCAAGTGAGTTTGTTTATATTTTAGAGCAGTTAGATCTCATCCAATCAATTGTGGGTGCAGTATCAAAAAAAGGACTAATGAGTAATGACAGGTGTTGTTTATAACAAAAACAGAAAAAAATACTCTGTGGTCAGATACAGAACTAAGTGCAAAGTTCCAAACTGTCATTAGACCTGGATGCCAAAAGAAGGTCCCGTGCGATTTTTCATACATATGGATTGAGAGCTTCCTGGGTTTAGAATTTTTATAGACTGGAATTTTTTGACCAGGAAACCACAAGTAAGTCAATATATTAAATTAGCTTAGCAGGGCACGGTGGCACATGCCTCACAGCAAGAAGGTCCTGGGTTCGAGTTCTTTGCGGATGTTTCTTTGTGGACTGCATGCTCTCCCCGCGCTTGCGTGGGTGTCCTTCAGGTACTCTGGTTTCAAATTGCCCCTAGGTCTGAGTGTGAATGTGAATGGTTGTGTGTGTGTTGCTCTGAGATAGTCTGGCGAGCTGTTCAGGGTGTACCCTGCCTTTGCCCAGTGTTAACTGAGATAGGCTTCAGACTTCCCACGACCCTAATAAGATTAAGCGGTTCGGCAAATGACTGAGTGACTGAGAGTGAATTAGTTTAACATCCCAATGTATTTTCGTATGCTAAATAAAAAATCAATCAATCAATCAATCAATCAATCTGATTATGTTGTGCTGTATAAGCTGTGTAGAATTGTGTAATGGCCATCTTTATAATTCTGGATCTGTAGCACATTCTTTCAGAGAAATTGACCTGCCTCAGTACACAATGCCAACTGGAAAACTTAGTGGAGGAGAAACAATGGTCTGGGGCTATATTTCATGGTCTGGTCATAACCCCTTTGAGAGCTCCACAAATAAATGGTTTACTGATTTTGGTGTGGAAGGATTTCACTGGGCTGCACAGATCCCTGAACTCAACTCAACCCAACACTTTTGGGAATCAGAGGAATGTGGAATAAATGAGAAATACTTTACTGCCCAATATATCTGACCCCAGTACTGTCCTTGGTGAGAAATATGAAAGATTTAATGTACCTATGCTGCAAAATATTTTGGAACACCTTTACTTTGGACTTTATTTTACTCCCTTAAGCAAAGCAAGAATTACAGCAGTATTACAGTAAAAATGTAAAATGTAAAATAAGTAAATTATATAAAATATATTTTTTAATTTTATAATTTCAAAATTCGGAACTGATATAAAGGCACATACACTCTTTATCTTCAATTATCTTTTTTTTTTTTTTCAGATATATGAATGATTTTTTTTTATATACTGTATTTAATCCCTCAAGGCAAATCTGGCTCTACATTTACCCCAACCAAAGTGAACACACACTTGGAGCGGTATGCAACCATAATGCGGTGCCCAATGGGCAGTTGGGGGTTTGGTATCTTGCTCAAAGGCACTTTAGCTGTGAAGGTGGAGCAAGTGGAGGTACTACTCACTCCCCCCGTCGCCACACATTTTTTCCTGCCAGTTCAGAAATTGAACCAACGACTTTTCAGTTACTTTTGCTACTCTAACCATTGCGCCATGACTCCCCCTGAATAAATTAAATATGCATATTATATACATATGATAATGGCTGCGCCGCTGGAAGTCCATTAGTAACAAAGAGCAGTAATTGAGTTTCTTATTGCCGAAGGAAAAACTCTATATAAACATTAACAACAGACTTCCATCTCGGGCGGCACGGTGGTGCAGTGGTTAGCACATCCGCCTCACAGCAAGAAGGTCCTGGGTTCGATTCCCAGCTCAGGCGTTTCTGTGTGGAGTTTGCATGTTCTCCCTGTGCTTGCGTGGGTTTCCTCCAGGTACTCCGGTTTCCTCCCACAGTCCAAAAACATGCACGTTCAAAATCACCCCGAGGTGTGAGTGTGAGTGTGAATGGTTGTGTGACTGATGGCCCTGAGATGGCCTGGCGAGCTGTCCAGGGGGTACCCCGCCCTCACCCAGAATCGAGATGGGCGCCAGCCTCCCCGCGACCCTAATTAGGATTAAGCGGTTCAGAAAATGAATGAATGAACAGACTTCCATCTCTTTGGTCCAATAAAAGAGGCCCTAAGGGGCAAATGTTCTGGTGGTGATGACGACGTAAAAACTGCTCTAAAGAACTGGCTTCATCAGGAGCCAACTGACTTTTACAAAGCTGGGATACATGTCCTCATTATCTGTTTAGCATTGAAAGAGGCAGTGACTATATTGAGAAGTAGTGATGTGAACCTGTGTATAGCTATATCCTGATGGACCATATGTTTGATTGTGTTACTTTTTTAAAATTACATTACTTTTTGACTCATCCTCATATACACAAAATTTTATATAATAAATTTAAGATATTATAATTGTATATAATAAATTTAGGATAAGATTTATATTTATATTAGAAATGATGTTCAATGAAGAATAAAAAACAGTTTTTCGGAACAATTGTGTGATTGTGACAAATAACACATACCTCGTACAGTATGTATACAGTAAATGTAATATATGAGTGCTATCCTACTTTTAGACTGTAATGTAGTGTATATTTATTTAATTATTGCTTAGTTACTAACTTATAGCCACTTATAAAGGTTAGGATGCAAGGCAAAGCATATTCTTCTTCCCAAAGCAAAATCCCTCACTCATTTGCCAAACTGCTTATCCAACTATTAGGGTCTCATTTGACACTGGGTGAAGGCAGGGTACACCTTGAACAGCTCGCCAGAACATGGTAGGGCAACAAACACACCCACACTCACCCACACACACACACACACACACACACACACACACACATACTGTGGGAGGAAACAAGAGTACCCAAAGGAAACTCACACAAGAACTGGGAGAACATACAAACATTGAAAACACCCGAGCCTGGGATTCAAACCTAGGACCTTCTTGCTGGGAGGCGGACGTGCTAACCAATACGCTAAATTGCCACCCCAAAGCAAAATCATACTTCAGAAATGATTATTTTCTTCCCCTTTTCTTTCTAAAACCACATTCATGAACTTATCATCCATCTGTGACCCTGCCTTTTGGTATGTATAACTATTGTATTCATATCTGTAGGAGGATATCAGTGAACATATAGAATAAAAATAGTATTTTGGTAATCCCTCTGCATTCAAACCTGTTATGCATAATCATTCCAATATGACTGCATGAACTGATGCTAAATAAATCATACCAGTGATGCCATCATAGCATTGTTATTAATATGGGGGGAAAAACTCAAGATAAATCAACGATACAATAAGCCTTTCAATATAGATCAGTCGACCAGTCATGATAACTGGCTATTACTTTCAGTTGTGTGTGAGTTTAAGGGCAATTTAAGCCAAAACCTGAGATACATGTTTCATAAAAGCTTCATTGTGACTTTCTAAAAGATTTCTGCAGTACTTATGAATGTGTTATGAAGACCGTGTGAAGATTTACTTAGAATAATGTGCTGAATTTACAGTCTTTCAAACTCTTTACCTCCTCACACCCTACCGTGTTTCTTTCTGAGGATTAGTCAAATGCTGGTCATCCCCTTCCCTTCTTCTCCTTTCATTCCCTGGTGATATCTTCATCTTGCTGTCTTAACATCCCTGGAGTCGTGCTATCTGTCTAATCTCATGTGCTTTGTCTTCCCTCCTTTCTTTGGTCTTTGGTCTGTCTCTAAGCTCCTGTGTTCGATCTCTCATACGTGTGAGAGAAAGAAAGAGTGGGCTATATTTACTAAGGTGTATAGCACCTGTGCAGGCATATTTGTACATTTGTATACAAAGACTGTGACTGGCATACAAGCCTGAATGTATGACACAGAATTATACTCATGCAGTTTTCCCCATCATCCATATGCATTTGACAGAGGATCCCGCAATCCTTGCGAAGTCTGCACCAAAACCCCCCCCCCCCCCAAAAAAATACAAAACTATGCAAACAGAAAGTACAACTGATTACACATTCTGTTTAATGAACCAAAGTTTGGGTAATTAGCAGCATCCAGTTTATCATATAATTTTGCTTGATTTAGTAAATTTGTGCCATGTGCGCTGATCAGAGCTGTATAGGCTGTGTTCCCAGGTTTGTGGTTTCCGAGCAGAATATTTCTACGCTTTAGAACTGCCTGAAGGTCTATAATTCGAGACTATTTGAAGTCCTGGATGGAAGTATTATTAAGTGCTTAATAATGATTGTCATCCGGCCTGCTTTTGTCATGTAGGTCTGGATATTCTTGTCATACATCAGGCAGGATTAATAATCACTTTTCCATTAAAGAGCACTTTTGGGACATTTGTAATTTTTCCAAAATGCATACAAGAGAAAGCCAACCACAAATAATTAGACTCCATTTTTAATTGCATGCTGAGACTTGAAGAACCCATACTTAAATCTGTACACAGCAGCCATTATTATGGCTAACACGCCAATTAGCAATAAAATGGTATATTATCCATATTAATAGAAAAGTTCTTCACTTGCTAACACAAGAGTCTTTATTTAATAAAAACCTCATTTATCAACTTCATTTTCTCCATTATTGAGTTTCGTGTACATGATGCGCTACACCCTATCTAAATTAATTACTAATGTCATGCACATACTCAGGGCATCCCATGACATATGTGCACTTGTGTGTGTTTGTGTAATTCAGGCAGGTGTAACCCCCCCCCCCCCCCCCCAGAGTAAAAGCGAAATGGAGAAAGGCAGATGTTTTATCGCTTGTCCATCACTGCTTTTCCATTTCATGAGCATTTCTGTAACTTGCTCACTGTTCAACCCTCTGCTTTTGCAACAGTCATAATCATGAACCCAATATCACTAACATCTGCAGCAGCACCACCACCCTCATCATCATCATCATCATCATCATCATCAGTCATGCTTTTAGCTGTAGTGTTTTCATCTTGCGATTTGCACAGTGCCTAAGCCTCACTTACCTGTTCTGTACAATTTATAGGAGTTATTTTTGTGCTTCATTAAATCCAGTCTGTTCAATTGCTTTTTACCTCCAAATTAGAGCAATACCAAGACTCAGACCCTGTAGAGTCTACAAAATCATGACAAACTTTGAAGCTTATGGGGCATTCAAAGAACTTGTGAATTATTTAACTTCATTTAAAAAGGCAAGAACAAAATAAGTTTCCTATTTAAAAGGTTATGTTGAGAGCCGTGTTGCTAGGAAACTGAGAAAAATTAATGCTAAACATAAGCTAGCCGATGACTGAGGCTTAGTTACCTAGGATGCAGCTCTTAAAGGGAAATGAAGGGAAAGCCTTCCAATCTCCCCTGTTTTAGAGAAAATATGTATGTTTCCATCATCAGGTGTTTTTTACTTACATCTACGAAGTTGCAAACTATCAAACAGATTTTAGCAGATTGCATTAGCCTGTTTGAAGAGGCCGCCATTTGTGAGAGTGCAAAATCGTGGGAATGCATGCCAGTTCAAAGAAGGC
Source organism: Neosilurus mollespiculum (assembly GCA_030014195.1). Classification (NCBI taxonomy): domain Eukaryota; kingdom Metazoa; phylum Chordata; class Actinopteri; order Siluriformes; family Plotosidae; genus Neosilurus; species Neosilurus mollespiculum. Next base: position 16,530,491 of record JAQMYF010000010.1, on the reverse strand, counting down.
AAGTTAACACCAATAATAACAGTACACAGGTTTCAAACTAAAAGATCAGATATAAATTAAAGAAATTCTGGATAAAATAAGACCAGGCACATCTGCACATAATAGTATATTACACTTACACTGATATATATATATATACATATATCAGACAGGTGTCTGCTCGTTTACATGAACGATATATGGTATATACCTCAGTGCATTTATTGCACAATATTCCCGCTAAGTGTTTTTTAATGCGTTAACTGTTTTTTAACATCACTCATGTCCCACTTTCGCTGTGCAGTGGAGCCCCCGTTTGAGGATTTATTATTCATTACTATTTTTAATAAGAATATCATGAGATCCGAGCTCCACCGACTCTCAAATGTGACCACTTCCATGCAAGAACTGGATTGACAAGCCATCTACGCCACCAACACAAGAGGAACCTAATTCTCGGATCCACGAGAAACAGCCGCAGCCACCGACAATCGGTTTATATTCGCGGATTATACGGAGAGTGTGCGCACAACTCATTATCCATGCGTTAAAACATTGGGTGGTTTAAAGTCTAAGCTCAGTATTAAACAAGAGAGCTGTATAAAGCAGAAATGCTTTACAAAGAAAGACACACATACACAGCCATGCATGATTATTCGTTGTCTTTCTTATTGCCTCATCTATCCAAATAATCAATTTCAAAACACACATGCCATGAGAGCCAGGAATATTCCAGATATCAACTTTCAGAACCAAATGAATGAACAAAACTTTAATAAACAAAGAAAAAAAAGCGCAACAGCTAGCAGTGTGTCACCATGCAGAAAATACAAGCCGAAATAAATCAACAGGAAACAGTGAAGCCACTCAATTTAAGGTGCTTGCTATTGATTTCTCGCATGGCTTTAGTCCACTTAGACAGACAACAGGTGAGAACAGGGAGTCTGAGGAGAATATACAGTAGCGTAGCTCATAGGTAACTTTTACGAGGCAGGACATTTCTGACACCATCCATAACTCATGCCTTATTCCATCCCGAACACAAGCGAATTTCAATTACACACGTCTAACGTATTCCTGACATTTTCTATACAGTTCATTTCCTCTGAAGATGGTTGAATGGATTGCAGGTGCAGTTTATGTAAAAGCTGACCACAAAGTGCCCATCAGTACATATACAGAGTGGAAAAAAAAATAACTGAAGGCTCAAAACAGTGCAGCACAAACTCTGGCTTCAGTCACACCAAACATCAATCACACTTCCTTTTAATTAAAACAACATTTGGCTGGAAAACATGTTTACTATATCTCACTGTAGCACAGTGAAATCAGTGAGACATTATGCAGCTATGACAAGACCCCATCGTGGCCCACATCTGTTAAATCAGGGAAAAAAAACATACTTTCTAACACTGTGCTGTTGGAACAGGTGTTACTCCCAGTGAATATGAAATGAACAAAATAATTAGCATGATTAAGGAATGTGCTAAAACATTTTGAGCTGGAAGTGTCAACATGTCAAAACCCCTTTCACATATATCGCACAACAGGTTCCATGACAGAAAATCAGGAATTCCCAAGAAAGATGTGGGTGTATCGTATGAAACTCACCTGCTGTGTAACTGAAATGCTGACATGGACCCTTGTTGTGGAGTTTAAAAAGTAATTTTCTTATGTCAGGTCCACTTTCTAGGTTTGTTGTGCAATGACCTATAACATCCTATGCCTGTTACAATAGTAATATGATTATTATACACTTTTTAGGGTCATCCAATGCACTCCTGAGGTGCTCCTCTATTAAAACCCATGAGTTTTTATGGCAGTGTTAGATTGGGTGTACATTAGTCATGTAACAAGGATTTTGTTTGCCTTGCAACAATGTATGACACTTGTATAACCATCACACTATTTGACTTAGACAGGCCTGATCTATTTTCCCGTGACAGACGTACAACACACTTTATATGTGAACGCAAAAATACAACTTTTAAATCCAGCTCACCCAAATGTATGTCAGTCCCTTCTCTGGTAGCTCCGGGAAATTTGGTTGTTTATGAAAGAAGCTTAAGCAGCATGCATGTTATCATCACTGTTTTAAACATCAAGTTTACATTTTGGTAATACAGCCTCAGCTGCAGATAAAGATCTGCAATACACAGTTTTACACTGATATATATATATATATACTAAATGGAAAAAAAAAAACAACAACTATAATGAATTGTATAAAAAGCTGGATACAGAGGATGAAGAAATGGACGTATTGCGACTGGCCAGGCAAAGGGATCGAGCAGGAAAATATGTAGTGCAAGCTAGTGTGATAACGGGATGAACATAGTAATGTACTGACTGGCAAGGAGAGTGTGCAGGGAAAGTGGAATGAGTGAAGAGTGGCTGGAGGGAGGGTTTATAAGACAGTAGTGACACCAGCAGCAGCACTGACAAATAGATAGGAGGCAGAGGTGGAAGTGGCTGAGATGAAGATGCTACAATTTTCTCTGGGAGTCACAAGAATGGACCGAAGTAGAAACATATATATTAGAGGAAGAGCAGAGGTTCGAGTTTTGGGGGATAAAGTGAGAGAGGCCAGACTGATGTGGTTTGAGCATGTGGAAAGGAGGGATGAAGGGTATACTGTTAGAAGAATGTTGAGGTTGGAGCTGCCTGGTAGGAGGAGAACTGGAATGTGAAAGAGGACAGAGCAAGGTGGAGAAGAATGATCCACTGTGGTGACTCTTAACGGGAGCAGCTAAAAAAAAGAAGTAGAAGAAGACTGCATGCTGGTTGCCATTTAACAAGTTATCTTAGCCTTTATAGACGGTACCATAGCCATTTTAGTGTGGCAGCCGTTTGAAACCCTCTTTCTCTTACGGATCTCCTTTAGCAAATGATTATACATTTCTATCTGAAGGGAGTTGTCCCTGCCATGATGTCCCTGTCCCCAGATACTCATGGAAACTTTTGGAGACCTGTCCCAGACAGTGCTCTTCAACATTATCATCAATAGACTTTTGTAGAATTGGTGCCCAAGAGCACTGAAGCTATTTTGGTTGCTTGTTTTGGCTCAGTAACTTCTAAGGAATTTTATGATGTTTTTTTCGTTTAATCTGCCATCTGTATTTATAGTTTGATCACATTAGAGATAGATGAAGGGGTTCTTGTAGCTATGGGAACAGTCCAGAGCAAACATGCCATGTTACAACAGGCAAATATCATTTCCATTCTTCACCAAAAGGATTTTAGGATTTATTATGCAAACAGATCTATAATGTTTCAAACCCAGGTTCACCGTTAAATATTGGTACTGCTTAAAAGAATGTGAAAAGCCCTTGGGGGCATTCCTTACTGTCACATAATTGGAAGCAGTTGCATCAAGTAGACTGCTGTCAGGCAGAAGGGATTGATGCAAATGCAAGTAAACAAAGGCTTATTTAAAAAGCTAGCAGCCAAATTCAATTCATAAAACAATGTCAGGAACAAAATACAGACAATGGACAGAATAGCACAGCAAAACAACAATCAAAAATCAGGTTAACCAGACAGAATTAAAACAAAACAAAAAAAAACCTGAGACAGAATATCAAAACATAGAACACAGACTTTGGCATGAAATAGTGGTTTGGAAGTTTTTAAATGCTATGACTGTGATTGTGTATAGATGTGTGAGATCAATATTATACTGTCTGTGAATGAGATGGAGTTTAAATGTGGGTATTCTTAGGTGTCATAAGATTCGATGGCACTATGTTGTGCTCTGACTCCAGTGTTGACAAGACAATTGCTAAGTGGTTAGAATAACATCTACTGAGGGTTTATCCATTAGTGTTCATTTTTTGCTTTCCATTCAGGCATGCACTTTACTGATCAATTGAGGAATACCATGTCTACACCAAAACACAAAAGCTTTCACAACAGCACCAACTGATACCAAACACAAAATTAGCTAATATCTTGTATCCTTCATCCATCCTGTACTCGATCTCTAGGAGATGTACAGATCCCATATGTGGAAACGTGGCTTTACTACATCAGCAGCAAAACATGCCTTTATTTAGTCACAGGAAAAAGCAATGTAGGATTTAGTCTTAAGTCTATATTCTGTTTATGTCCCCATCTATAGGACACAAGGGCTAAATGATCGATATGGTCTTCATAGACACCAGAACTCTAATGGAAACTCTAATGGGAACTTTTAGAAGGCTATCCTACACAGTGTTCTCCACCATCACCATCTTCATTAAAACACTAACTGATGCAAGAATGCTGAGTAATTAGACACTTATAGAATCAATGCTGAAGCTCTGAAGATATTCTGGTAGTTTGTGATGGCTCAGCGCCTTAACCAATACAATTAATGTTTTTTTTCCCTCAGTTTGCTGTCTGTGATTATATTTTGATCAAATTACAGGAAGATAAAGAGGTTCTTATAGCTATAGGCATAATATAAAGCAAATATGCCATGTTACATGAGGCAAACATCTCTTTCTCAATATTCATACAGACCATGATTTCCGGATTTAGTATACAAATATATCTATTATCTTTTAAGCCCAAGTTCACAGTCAAATATTGGGAAAGCTTAAAAAAGGACGTTAAGGTGTCGCTTAATATTGCATATATCAGGAATCCACTTGCAAAACCTGTTAAGTCAAGTTGGTCAGTTTTTAAAAATAAGATTTTTTTTATAGGCATAGGAATGTTTTGACAGAGTTTCGCTTTTTTTTGCTACAATTTATGACTTTTTTTATTTACTATATGGGAATCTGATTGGTTTACTGGTTCATCTTGGGGTTAGTATAGACTACTATAAACAACATGCAGAGTGGATTATGCTTCACTGGATGCTTCACACTCATGTTTTGAGACAATCGATGATTTTGTATTCAGAAAAATCCTACAAAGCCCCGTCCGAAAAAATATTTAGAAAGATATAAAATCTGGCCTTTCCATTTTTAAAGAAAAAGACTTTTTAAAGATGAAACTGTCAACAAGCTGTTATAAGTGCTAAACTAGGAACACTGCTGTCAAAACACAAATGTTTCAATTTGCTGTTCAGTTTAGAGTGGCTTGCACATCAATTTCGTACAGAAATACAAAAAATGGAAATGGAAAAGGAAAAGTTAAACAAAAGTCTAAGGAGATTTCCTTTCATTTGGGAAGTAAAAGTGAAATTTACTACAACAAAGAAAACTTTGCAATGAACCAAACAACAATCTGTTTTCTGTCACAGTCAGTCCAGAATTCACTGGAGCCAATAAAATGCTAAACTCATTTTAAAAACGATAAGCAAGTCTGGAGAAATTCAGCCAACAGTTTATAAAACAGTCAGTCTTCTGAAACACAAAGTTGTGCAGAGCCTGTATAAAGCTGGTGAGCGGATCGACAAATTCTTAAGATAGCTTGGATTTTTGTCACCTTGAAAACCAGTGGAAAGTTCTCCATGAAGTATTTCAAACTGTGTCAAATCCTTGTGACTGGAAAAGAGTATTTTAAGCTTCACAAAGAAAACCATTTAACCAACCACGGAGGATGGGAGAGTATCTTCAGTGCACACAGTTTCATTTCTAACAACTCAATCACCAAGTAAAACTCGAAGTAAACTCTGATCACAGTTTTTCTTTAAATTGTGAATCTTATTTAAATAAACTTGACTGATATATCTACACTTTTGAAGTTTTCTGTTAGTTCTAGAGCAGCAATGTGTTCTACTTGACTCACACTCTGAGATCTGCTCTGAACCGCTTAATCCTAATTAGGGTCGTGGGGAGGCTGGCGCCCATCGCATCTGACTCTGGACTCTTGGACAGCTTGCCAGGCCATTGCAGGGCAGAAACACGCTGACGGCTATGTAGCCTTCTCTTGATGAAAATCAGCAATGGTTCTTTTACATGCCTCTCACAATAGACAGTGAGAGACATGGCCGGCATTTGACAACCCAGTTATCTGCACTGGGGGATAAAATTATATGTTTTTTTTTGTTTTTGTTTTTTTTTTGCACATGTTCCCATGTACTAAAACACTTATGTGCCTCAGGCTCAGTGGATGTTGCTAAATTCAACAGTCCCCTCAACATTCTGTACCTGGGACTATTCATCTAATAAATGTTAATTATCCTCAAAAGAATGTTAAATAAATAATAATAAAAACATAAGTGTAGTTTGCTTTGGTATGTTCCCATGTAGTATACACTAAAATAATTATCTGGCTCAGGCTTGGAGGATATCACTATATTGATGTTTGGTCTTGGGACCTATTCAGCAATATACACCTTGCTTTCGGTAAATAATTATTTAGTGTTATTTTTTTTTTGTAGCATCATCATGTATGCCTCATCTGTCCTCTGTACTAGACTTCTAAGAGCAGTACTAGTCACATCCCATATGCCCATGTGGGAGAAATTGCCTTGTTACTGCAGCAGCCAAAGTTCTGTCCTTCATTAGTCACAAGAATTGAAAAGGATTTTAGGACTTATTCCAACACACACACACACACACACACACACACACACACACACACACACACACACACTACTGTTCTTTGGATAGATAAAAGTTCTGGCATTCAAAAACAAAAAACAAAAAAAAAAACAAACAAACAAAAAAAAACAAATCTTCTAATTGAAGCCTTTTTCTGAAATAAAAACACTCAAAAGATTGTATATATTTCCTCATTCAATCCCCAAATCATCAATGATCAACTCTCACCCTTTGGTTCACAGCTAAGAAGGAAGGGGAAGGGAAGGAAAAGGGGAAGCTAGCATATGCTCACTCGGACACATGAAGCTTGCCACCTGGTCGTTCTATACTGCTGCTCACGCTATATTTCAGGGCAGCTGAATCAACTGCAACCATCCCATTCATGAGCTCAGGGCAGATTAATTCCAGCCCACCTCACCTAGACAGCATGACTAGTTTTGCTCTCTTGGCATTCCATGCAGAAATTAGATTTGAATTTGTGATCTTCTGGTAATAAGACGAACACCTTTCTGTTGGGCGGCTAGCGTGATCCTTACCGTGCATACTCATAAAACCAACAAACTTTTCACTATTTCTATTTACACAGTTTCCACTTGTTGGATGATGTTAAGGGTAGAATTTTTATTCTGAGCAGCAGTGTGCTTTGGCTGAAAACGAGGCTGAAAAAGATTGACAGGTCTACTCCATTGGCATGAACCAACACTCAGCCCAAATTACAGCAGCTGTGGTAGTAGGGTTTCCTTTTTATTTGGCTATTCCTGAGGCAGCACAGAGCCTCAAAATGTGACGCTGTTTCGAAAAGCCCTTTTGCCTGGAACAAATGACGCAGCTGAAACAATATAACGCAATCATAATGAGAGCCACACAGTGTGGGCTTCATCTGAAGAAACATGTTTGTGTGTGTGTGTGTGTGTGTGTAGATGTGTGTCAGCATGAGTGTGCATGCCCTCAGCTAGTTGCTAATAATGACTAAGTGATTTACCCCTGGTCATTTGATGCTACTTCCCCCTCCTCCGGCTTCATCCAGGCCAATTCTTATTTGGTTAGTCAGGGACATTAAGTTCCCAGAACTCTCCAATGTTTTATTCATGTAACTGGTGTGCGTGTGTGTGTGTGTGTGTGAGTTAGTATACTAAGATACTACACATGCCAAGCACTCGGCTGCTTCTGAACACAAAGGACCTGGATGTGTCATCATAAAGACTAGCATCCAACATCTCTCATTTTTTTACTGTGTGTTACAACAAATGACAGAGAAAAACTTATTAAAAAACGATTATATCATCTACCTGCCAAATGAGCCATTACAAAAGCAATAAATACAGCAGTCCCTGTGCTCCGGCGTATCATCTCAGCCAATCTATAGACTTCAAATTTGCAAACTGTTATTGATTTATAATCACTTTTATCCGACCACAAAGGCAACAACTGAACTCAGCGGCTGCATGGATGCAGGGTAGAGTTGAAGAAGAGGGACCCAGCTGGAGGCATCTCATCAGGGACAGCTGAGCCCACTCACCTCCCAATCAACTCTGCTGAAGAGGAAAAAAAGGAAAAAAAAGGCATACAAAAATGCAACTGTCGTGCTACAATTTCAAGGATCACATCTGTATGACCTTCTCAGAAATGCAGAGTTGTGTATGTTTCTCTTTGTTAAACCTGGTCCTGTCAGAGACTGATCTCTTAATTACTTACCATGTGGAAAATTTAAGCTTTAAACAATGTTGTATCTGTGTGATGCAGTAACAGTTCTCACTGGGCTTTTCAGTTCTATTTTCTTAAAAGGTTTTATGAATTAATTAAACCTGAAATATTTTTGTCATATCTTTGTCAAAGTTTGGATCATTTCAAAGTGATAGTGCTAGATAGTGGTATATATTCATTCATTTCATTCATTCATCTTCTTCTGCTTGTTCTGGGGTCGAGTCACGGAGGCAGCAGCCTAAGCAGTGACTCCCAGACGTCCCTTTCCTCAGCCACTTCCTCTAGCTCTTCCGGGGGGATGCCAAGGCGTTCCCAGACCAGCCGAGATATGTAGTCCCTCCAGCGTGTTCTGGGTCGGCCCCGGGGTGTCTTACACCACACCAGGGAGGCGTTCGGGAGGCATTCTAATCAGATGCCCGAGCCACCTCAACAGGCTCCTCTTAACGCGAAGGAGCAGCGGTTATACTCCGAGTTCCTCCCAGATGACAGAGCTTCTCACCCTATCTCTAAGGGAGAGACCTGCCACCCTGCGAAGGAAGCTCAT
>JAQMYF010000010.1:16494887-16507118 GCA_030014195.1 Neosilurus mollespiculum | reverse complement strand
TACAAAAGAAATTAAAAAAAAAAAAAAAAACTGAAAATTGCCATGTGCATTGCCATGAACCCTCTTAAAAGTTCAGGTGCAACCAATTACATCCAGAAGTCACATAATTAGTGAAATGAAGATGCAGAGTCCCACAATAGAGACTGGTGTATCTGTACATGGGACCACAATAAGCCGTACACTCCATAGAGCTGGGCTTTATGTAAAATTGACCACAAAGAAGCCATTACTTAGTGTTAAAAATAAGAAGGCACGATTTGACTCCCCAAATGTATGGAGAAAGGTGCTCTGGTCAGATGAGACTAAATTTTAACTTTTCGGCCACCAAGGAAAACGCTATATCTGGCGCAAACCCAACACATCCCATCACCCCAAGAGCGCTATCCCCACAGTGAAACATGGTGGTGGCAGGATTATGCTGTGGGGATGTTTTTCAGCAGCAGGGACTGAGTCGAGGGAAAGATGGATGGTGCTAAATACAGGAATATTCTTGAGCAAAACCTGTATCAGTCAGCCTGTAATTTGAGACTGGGACGGGGTTCACCTTCGAGCAGGACAATGACCCCAGAAGCATACTGCTAAAGCAACACTCGAGTGGTTTAAGGGGAAACATTTAAATGTGTTGGAATGGCCTAGTCCTGAATTCAATTGAGAATCTGTGGTCAGACTTGAAATTGCTGTTCACAAGCGGAAACCATCCAACATGAAGGAGCTGGAGCAGTTTTGCCTTGAGGGATAGGCAAAAATCCCAGTGGCAAGATGTGGCAAGCTCATAGAGACTTATCCAAAGCAACTTACAGCTGTAACTGCCACAAAAGGTGGCCCTACAAAGTACTGACTTTAGAGGGGTGAATAGTTATGCACACTGAAGTTTTCTGTTATTTTGTCCTATTTGTTGTTTGCTTTACAATAAAAAAAAAATAAAAATCACATCTTCAGAGTTGTAGGCATGTTCTGTAAACAAAATGATGCAAACCTTCAAACAATCCATTTTAATTCCAGGTTGTGAGGCAACAAAACATGAAAAATGCCAAGGGAGGTTCATACTTTTGTGTGTGTGTGTGTGTGTGTGTGTGTGTGTGTGTGTGAGAGAGAGAGAGAGAGAGAGAGAGAGAGAGAGAGAGAGTTTTTTGTGTAATTCAGTCCTGTGTATTGAGGAGCCTGATGGCTTGAGGAAAGAAACTGTTACACAGTCTGGTTGTGAGGGCCTGAATACTCCAGTAGCTCTTTCCAGAAGTCAGGGGGGTGAAGAGTGTGTGTGAGGGGTGTGTGGGGTCATCCACAATGCTGTTAGATTTGCAGATGCAGCGTGCAGTGGAAATGTCCGAGATAGAGGGAAGAGAGACTCCGATGATCTTTTCAGCTGTCCTCACTATTCGCTGAAGGATCCTGTGATCCAAGTCGGTGCCGTGCTTCAGAATTTTGTTTTTTTACCAAACTCTCAGCGCTGCGCTGCTGTGCAGGAAATGTTAATAGAATTGAGGAGACAAACCGATAATCGACAAGAGGGCTTAATTGAAACTTTTAGGACATTAAACAACATCCATGAATAAAACCAAGATTAGTCTGTATATACAAAGTGCACTTGTTTAAAGATTGTCTGAGTGTTACTTCTACAGAGTTTTTGTACTCAGCATACACCAAACAAACATCATATTAAAATCACTACAGTCACTAACAGGTGAAGTGAATTATTACAATGATTACTATACAATACATGGGAACATCACAATCTGATTGTTCCAGTATTTCGGGCTTAAAAAAGCTTATTCTGAGTAAATATACTTGACTCAAAACGACAGATGCTCACGGTTTGTCATAGTCTCCAAGATGGAATACTGAGGAGACTATTCAGCAACATCCCCCTCACCTTCAACAAATGTGACGCATTGTAATTATTACACCCATTCATGAGCCATTCAAACATGTTTGGTCAGTTTTAGATGAATTTCACCAGTTTGGAATTTTTTATATTTCATATTTTATTTATTTATTTTTTGTACATCAACGTTTTCATAGTTTTTGATGCTAGAAATCAGCATAAAGATTACAAATAACTGTTACTATGATTCCTTTAATGTATTCTCATGGTGGTGATTCTTTCATGGTGTTTTTTAATATAGAATGCTGGTTGTTAAGGACTTTTAAAGGTCATTGGTTCTTAACTTCCATCTTTTTATCCATATTGAAAGCTCCTAAATTCCCTGCACTAAATTTGGCATATCTCAGCAGCCAGACATGCTACATGAATGATTTTGATACGAAGCCTACTGGGTCAGAAATATGGAAATATGTGTAACTCGTATTGCCCAAAATGCAACAATACCTGATTTGTTTTGATGGGTCCCAAATAATTGTTAATTATTAGATACAGTTGATTAAAAAATATCTTAGATATAAAATGGAACATGGAAAATAGGTTGTTTTATCCTTTAAGTACATGAAGATGTGCTCTAAATTGTAGTACACCCAGCATGCAGGAAGCCTAAACCTGTAGTAAGTTTGAGACTTTAACTTGCATCCATAGATTCTATTGTCATTGACTCAATAGGGCAAGGTGTATTTTTATTGATGATAGGCTTTGCCTGAAAGTAGGAATACTCATTTCCTCATCCTTATTGTGACACTTATGGTTAAACCTAATCACAAACAAAACACAGGCTACGGGGGAAAAAGGAACATTCATTCATTCAATCATTCATTCATTCAATATGATTAGTGTAAAAAAAGAGCAAAATGCCAAGTAAATGGTTTAAATATGGAAGACACTGAAGAGAACGAAAAATGCTGTAACGGGATGGGATGGTGAGACATGCTGAAACACAGCAAATCATGAAATGTGTGAGCACCATGATGATCCATGCAAAGAAGGAAATATTTATGTCATGACCAAAGCTTTCAGTTTAATTTCATATCATTCGATGCTGATGTATTTGGGCCTTGAATTTCCTGAAATGTGGATCATAAGCATGGCAAAAATCCTAATCCTAAAATATTCTGATCTTAAAATCTTAAAACACTGTTCCAACTAAATAGGACTTCCTGTTTGCTGATCTGCCTTTAGTGCTGTGTTAGTGCTTTGGTACTTTGACTGTGGAACTCTTTAATTAGAATTTCATTTCACCTGAAGGATTGATTAATCATGATAAATCACATTGGCCGTGGTGAGTAACTTGGTAATTCTTTAATTATTTGATGGTCCATGATTTATTCAAAAGATTAATCACATTGCCTTTCAGTGACATTTTCTCAGCTTTGTTTTCTTCCATACTTCACGATTTTGCAGTGACATTTTCATTTCTTATTTATTCATCTTCTATGGCTGTTTGCTTTGCCTTATTTAGTATAAAAGTAAATGTTGACACGATTGTCAAAGTGATAATTTTTGCAAATCTGTCTAGTTCACTTTGACAATTTTTTTTAAATAGTAGCTGATTTCAAATGAATAAATAAATACATTTTAAAAAGTGTTCTTAATAAAAAATTATCTTGAGCGAATGTTTCTCCCTCACACTCCTGCATTTGGGATGTAATTCTATTTTATGCATACAAAGCTTATTAAGACATTTATTCTCGAAACTGAATTTAAATGAATGGGAGGTGAGTGCAATGGTGCTGAGAGGAGAGGAGATAAATTGAAGCCCACCTCTAAAGATAGATCAGTCATACTGGTTTAAGCACAAACTCAGCTTGAAAAGGAGATATCTGTGGCCACCAGGCTGAGTACTTTAGAGAAGCTTATAACCACCTGTGCAAGAGAAACAATGCCATCCTATCATTATCAACACTAAGAGCCTGAACTGAATTAATGTTGTTAAAGGCAGCTTTAAAAAAATCCCATTTACTATAGGACCTGAAACATACAGTGCACAAAAGCAGACATACAGTTAATAAAGATAAAAGCCATTCGAAAATCATACCATGTCGGATGCTTATTCCATTCTTGGTTATTATTTGATACAAAGCTAAAATGTAAGTATCAAAAAATGAAATAATAATAATAAATAAATAATAAAAATAAATAAAAATGTTCATGTTGCACAAATGTTTTAATATGATCTGTATACCTTGTGTGTACATACACTTATATTCATATATATTCATATGTGTGCAATGAATATTATACACCACCACTTTTGTCTAAAAGGGCTCCTAATAAAAAGAAGTAAAAAATTACTTTTCTATAATTTTTGGGTCAAAATGTATTGAACAATGCTATTGTAGGCAATAAGAACCAAACAAATAATTCTGACAAGTATACTGAGGTAAAAGTATGGCTAATAAACAAAAACACTGAAAATACCAATTTCTTTCAGAAAAATTGAAAGGTGTCACAAATTATATTTTTTTGACTTTTGTATAGCATGAATGAACTTCAAACCATATGGAATGGTTTAGTGAATGAAGAAATTAAAAGATATAAACTATATATTGTTGTTTGTTTACTTATTCACATCAATATGATCCAGTATTACGAGAAATAAATAGCACTTGGTTTCTGATTTATCTTCATTTTGTTAAGTTGTATAAGTGTAGTGTACTCTAAAAAACATTCATTCGCATAAACCATTCCATATGATCTTAAGTTCATTCAAATTATGCTAAAGTCAAAAAATATAAAATTTGGGACACCTATTTTCAGTGTTTTTGGAATAGAGTTGTCTTTGGCTCCAATAAATAGGAATTTTTTTTTTTTTTGCCAGTCTGGCAAAAAATAAAAAAAAAATCCCAGGATAAGTATATTTCAAAGTTTGAAAAGATTTAAAATCAAGCAATTGTAGGCCCTTCTGATGACTGTTATAAGTCTGATCCCGGTGTATGAGAAACATAACTGATTCACTGAAACATCTGAAAAAAGCCATTGAACAAAAGAGGAGAGACAATCTGCCCCACTCTAATTAATTACAGCAGAAAGCCAGCATGCTGCAGTGCAATATTATTGATGGTAGCTCCTAAATTAATTAAACATCTTACACATAGCTTATAAGACCAAATGAGTTGAGAACAGAAAGTCGTTATTTTCCCCATAGCCTCAGGACTAAAACATAAACAAGGCAAAATAAAGGCAATTTAACAAGTATTTTTTAAAGCCTACATTACTACCTTACAGAATTGCTGAACCTTAGGTTGTGTTAAGTGCATGTCATTATTTTGATTTAATGTCTCATTATATCAAGACATTGGGCCTTATGCAAAAACATGTTAATATTAGTATTCCTGATATGCTCATACCTTTAAAATAAAAATTAGCCACAGCAGATTCATCAGACCTACAAAATTTCCTACAAAATTGGGAAAACAGTCAGTTTAAAAATCATGGCTTTTCATCTGTGTATGTGTGTGCGACTAAAGATTTGTGTATTTCCTACCCCAATACAACCATATGAGGTTACACTTCCTATAGTATTCGACAGGAAGTAAAAAGAATGGCAATAAAGTCGAAAAAAATATTTTACAAGCTCCAAAATTAAAGCTCTCTTCTCAGAGATCCAAAGAGAAAGCCCCCCAAGCCCCACAAAGTTTGATCTAGTGCACGGAATGCAAATTCAAGATAGCAGCTGCAGTGACCATATTGGATATCGGACCATGACGAAAATCAATAAGCTTGTGTAGTTACCCAGTCCCATCAACTTCACCAAAAATTGGTGATTGTATTTTTGAGTTAGTGCACGGAATGCACATTCAAGATGGTAGCTGCTGTGGCCATAATGAATAACGGAATGTAATTTTAAATGTAATATCAATAGGCTTGTGTAGTTACACAGTCCCAGCATCCAAAGAAAAATAGTGATGTTCGGTGATGGTGTTTATGATAGCAGCTGCGGCAGCCATATTGGATATCCGAATCGTGAAAAAATGAAACAAATGAAAATTGATAGGCACATGTAGTTACACAGTATCCACATTCACACCAAAAATGGTAATGGTTGGTGATGACATGTTTAGAGTTTGTGCATGGAATGCAACTGTGGACAAACAGGACAGGCAGACGGACATCACGCATGATGACAATACCCCTCACACCCACTGAGGAGTAAAAAATGGATCATTTTAAGAAGTGTAAACAGTGGATTTATAGGATCTGATTAAATGAAAGAGTGGCAACGTATAACAGAAGCTTGCTTCAGATGAGGCCTCCCAGCTGCAGAATAGTTAGGTGGTTTTAATGTTATGGCTATTCGGTGCATAATATATAATGTATAACCTTGCAGTGAGGCAAGCGTGCTAACCACTACACATCTGTGCCCTCTATATACTGTATATGTCTACTCATTCATTCATCTTCTAAACCGCTTATTCTTACTTAGGGTCGCGGGGAGGCTGGCGCCCATCTCAGCTGACTCTGGGCGAGGGCGGGGTACACCCTGGACAGCTCGCCAGGCCATCGCAGGGCCTGTATATGTCTACTGAATTTCATTAAAGCCTACTTACTCTCTGGGAATCAGTGCATGGATTAGAAATAATGATACAATATTCATTAAATTGACAGAAAAACAGTTCTGAGATGTCAGATGATTCTGAGAAGTTTGTTTATACTGTGCTGTGAAGACGAACTTGAGGATGACAATGAGTATGTGACTGGCTGTTGTAATTTTTGACCAAGGACATGGCTACTTTTAGAGACCACCTTCTGTGAATTATAGTCTGGAACAGATTACAGTTATGACATGACAGAGCCTGGCATGACCATTTTCCCAATGTCCTTTGTAGACAACTACAGTTGGTCCTAAGCTGGTATTTTAGGTTCTCAGCTATGTGAAGGTCTGTGAACTTGCCACCTGTTCTAGGCAAGTATGACTGCTCTCCCAAACTTGTGCATTCCACCTAAACTGGTTATCCAGTGATTATATGGGGTAAGTGTTCCATGCTACCGTGGTGGCTACTATCTGAAAACACACACTGAAAGGAGGTGAGAGGTGTGACTGAGTGGCTCAGTAAGCATACTTAACCCACAGGAGAAAATTAGCCCAATTTGCCAGATTTTCTAAATAAAAGCTTCATAAAAGCAGGTCATTTTCCTTGTTGACTCATTCCACTTGATAATTGGATTGGGGATGGAAATTGGATGAGGGTTGTGGTAAAGAGAGATTTAAGTTTGGCAAAGGCTTGATCTGAAACAGGATTCCATGACGACCTCCTACGGCACTATTTGATGAACGAAGTAAGTGGGGAGATGACTGAGCTAATGATACGTGGTAATGAAACACCAGTAGAAGCTTGCAAATCCAAGGCAAGGTATTTGACCATCTGGAGTGTTGGCTACTCTGTTACTGAAGCCACTTTTTCTTCATCCATGGCACAACAGAAATGAGAAAGAGTGGACATGGAATTCACAGTTTCCTCTTTTGCATCAAGCTAATTGCTTCAGTGTTAAACTAAGACATGTTTTATGTGGCCAACATGACTTTCAAGGGATTTGGAGTATATAAGACTGTTGCCAATATAGGTGCTGATGAATTTTACAGCATATCCCTTAACACCTCATTAATTAAGCACTGGACAGGGTAAACAAAAGCTCCTAAGGCATGACTTGAGTACTCAAGGCTGGTATCTAGTCATCACCTGGTTTAATGTCTATACGGTTATAGTCCTTCCTCTTACATTTAAAAAAAAAAAAAGAAGAAGCCAGCAGACGCTGGAGATATGGATGGCCGGATACACTCCTATTGGATGTACGCTTGGGCATGCTTTTTTTTGTCTTGTTCAGTGACTGACAGTAGGTGGATGCAGTTATATGGGGCCATGGTGCTTAAGAGAAGGTAAATAAAACAATCATATGACTTGTGAGTTGGCAAGCCACTGGCTTTAGTCTTACTAAAAACCTCCTGGAATTCATGTTATTTTTCCAGGATATGGGTTGTGTAGAGAATTTGGGTCTCACCAGAGAAATGAAAGCAACAAGAAGACCAGAAGGATGAAGACAATAGGGCTTGCAAAGAACAGACTATTAAGCAATATCCTTATTCTGCCAGGAAATTTAGGGGTTATGACAATGCCTCCAGGAAATTTCCAGGGTGATTGGGTGATTTGTGGATATGGCGACAAGAAAGGAAATGGATTTGCGGTGTAGGGTACTGACTAGGAGTAGAATTGTGTGCAGTAAGAGATGATGTCAGTGCCAATGGAACCTCTGGCAATGTTACAGCTTCTTAGAAGGTGTTTTTTCTGAGAGAAAGTGGCTGGGTGACGTGGTCAATAAAGGTATGTATAGCTCCTGAGACTATCAACTGTATAACTCCTGAGACTATACTGAGAGAAAAAAAAAAAAAACATTCCCTGAGTGCTTGATCTGTACATTCAGGGTAAATAAGTGAAAATTGAGGAACTAAGTCAGACCCACAAGGAGGCCAAGTGCACCCTGGAAGGTTTGCTGGTTTTTAAGGAGGTTATTGATGCTGATGGCTGATGTCAATAAGAGATTCAAGAGAGACTTGACCATCCCAGTATGCCACTTCAGTGAGCACTTCTGTATTAAATACACTGTGAAGGCAACTTTGATTGCAGGCTCTTTCTAACCACTTCTGGCTACCAGTGAGCAAATTTCCAGCACATACTAGGCTGGTTGCCATTTTATATGCCTTTGGCAAGTGACTGCCCATCAATTTCTTTTTTCTTTGGGGAGTGATCAAAAACTCACATAAAAGTTTGATGAATCAAGTATATGGCAAAAGGATTCACCACCATTCTTCTCCCATATAATGATATCTGAATCCTTTGCCAGTGGGTGGGATGATAAATTGTGCAATTTTTAACAGACATGCCCTTTAAGTTGGAAAAATACAAGTAAGACTGAAGAAGGAAGCCCCTGTACTGAGAAGTCTTTCCCAAGAACGTGCCTGGATGGGGAATGAGTGAATTGGGAGTTGCTGTCACAGTGTGATGTGAAGAGGAAGCCAAGCTGAATGCTTCAGTAAGCTGATTGATTTTTGGTGTAGCGTTTGTTTGTTCAGTGTCGCTGCTTCACCAACTTGCCTTGTGCAGAAGGTGCATTCCAGCAGCTCTCTTAACCTGTTTCGATAACAAGAAAACAGTGAACCCCTTTCACTGCAATTATCTGCATTTATATATAAATCCATCTTAAACTATAGTCTAAACTCCGATACAATAATGAATAATGAATTGAAACATGATCTGTTTCAAATAAAGCCACACACATCTTGGCTTTGTTCTTGTCCTTAGTGAATACATCATTCAAATCTGAACATCATTCAAATCTCCATACTGGTGGAAAAAGTATCTGAGACCCCGGACTAATTTCAACCAAACGTTATTGGAGTAAGGAGTTAATAAAATTGAAGTCCACTCAATAAATCTTGATTTGACCTATAAAAACCCTCAAACATTGAGTTTGCTATTCACAAGACACATGCCTCATGGAAAAGTGATGCCAAAATTCCTAAGATTGGACAATCTGGAGATTTGCATATGCTGAAAAGTTTAGATATTCATCGTTCCATTGCTAGAAAAAAATTGAAAAAGTACTAAGGCTAATCTCTCTAGAAAGGAGTGCACAGCCAAGATTACTCTGAAGACTCAATGCAAAATCCCCAATGAGGTAAAAAAAGAACCTTGGAGTAACAGCTAATGGCTTAAAGAGTCACTGGAACTGCCTAACATTTCTGCTCATGAGTCTGCCATATCAAAAGCACTGAAGAGGCAAAGTGCCCATGAAAACCATGGAGAAAGACTTTGATCTATTAAAAAAAAATAGAAAGAGAGACAGAGAGAGCGAGAGAAAGAGAGAGAGAGAGAGAGAGAGAGAGAGAGTAGACAAATAAATAAACAAACATTATCAACACTAGGAACAAAAGACTTGGTAAGATCAGGTGATCACACACTGACCTTTACTTTGAGGTGTGTGTCTGTGTGTATACTGTGCTGTGATAACTTGACTGGGTGTTGTAGATATGTTTGTAGGCCATGATGTGTTCTGGGATTTGAAGCCTGGAAGGACATGATAGAAATTAGACTCACTGATAGATTGTGAGGTGTTAAAGACTATATAGTAATGAGATAATAATTAATAATGAATTAAATAAAATATAAGTAACAAAATAATAATAATTCAAAATATCAAGTTAAGTCAAAAGATCTTAAGTTATAATAATAATTTATTATGTTGAAATGAGACATTAATGAAAAATAATGCAAAAAATACAAATATTAAGTCAAGTATTTTTTTCATAACTTGTGGTTCAGAGCTTATGTACTTCTTAACATGTATATGAATATATTTTTTTCACTTCCAAATTGAGTGTCTGCTTTTCAGGACCTCAATTCTATCTGCAGCTTAGTATAACATCTCACTGCTTTTATCTCACACACAGTCATAACCACAGCAGCCATTCTATTGATTTTTATAATGGAGTTTACTATAGATTTTTGGAAAACTTTCCTCTCCACCGCTTCACCTATATGAACCGATTTTCCTTCCATCCCTAAGATGTTTGTAAGGCTTAGAGTAAAAAGCAGAAACAACAAAAGCATCTCATCCTTACTCTTCTGACAGTTTCACTGAAATCATCTCTTTCTCCTTTTTTTTTTTTTTTGCTCAGTAATAGTGTGTAGGTCTAGTTCCTGATATATACTCAGGAAAAAAAAAGTGACAAAAAAATTAACAGCAACCTTCAGTCGGCCTTCAGTCACGGTAAGGACTGGCAGCTCTACAACCAACTGCACTGCCTTTAACACACTCTGGGGCTGTGTAGATTACCGCAGTAAAATAGGATTACATAAAACACCCACCAACATGAAATCTCGATCTGCAGTTCTCACTGTGTGCGGAAAGGCATTTCTGATATTTAAAGAACATGCACATTGGAAAAAAATCCCTTTTCTCAGTTATGCACACAAACACATATATACTACCGACATTATCCCCCTCCCCATGTATACACAGAGACTCAGAGACCCTCAAAGCTTGTCAGGCGACATGCGGGCCAAGCAGACTTCTTGTCATTTCCATTTGCCCGTGACAGACACACACACACACACACACACACACACACACACACACACACATACACACACACATACACACACACACACGTGACTTTCTTTCTTTGGCTTTATTTCATCATGAGAATCTCTTTCTTTCATTATTTATTACTTTATTTCTTTCTTCGTGTTGCATGTGGACGTCTCTTTTCGAACAAAATAATTATATAAAGTAACACTTGGATGAGGGGACGCAGTTCTTCAATGGGTTGCACTTTTGTCTCACAGCAAGAATGTTCAGGGATTGAATCTTTCTCAAGGTCCTTTTCATGTGGAGTTTGCATGTTATCCCTGTGCTTGCTTGAGTTTCTTCCAGGTACTCCAAGTTTCATCCCACAGACCAAAGATGTGCACATTAGGTCAACTATCTACTCTAAATTGCCTTGAGGTGGGAATGTGAGTGTGAATTGTGGTTTCTGTCTGTGTTAGCCCTGCAATAGACTGGTGACCATGACAAATAAGTGCTGTAGGTTCTGGATGGATGGAATTCTTGTATGATATAGTGGTTCAAAGTTAAAAAGAAAAAGCATTGCATTCTAGAAGCTTCATCTAATGAATGCCATATTAATGCGAGTGCAGTCTTTTTTATTTATTTATTTATTTATTTATTTATTTTCAAAAGAAAGACAATGATGAAAACAACTAACCGGGTTCTTCTTTTTGAATTGTGCTGAATTCACAGTTCAGTGTCTGAAATCAAAGCTCTTTTTAACTGGTTATAGTAATAATTATCTGTTTCCTTTGTGAAGGTCTGGCACTACTTCACTTCTAAAGAAAGCTTCCTTCATGCATAATTACATAAAAGAGAGCAGTCTTGCCCAAAACTTTACTTAAATGCGCAGCTTTAACTTACTTTCAGCTGTAAATCTTCTTTAATATTCAAGAAAAGCTTTTTCATTTAACAAATAAAGTATGACTGTATTAAGAAAATGGTGGTTGATTCACTGATGGTGCAGTTCTATTCACATAGTGCTCTGTCAGAAGTCTGATGTAATTATTGTTAACTCGATGTTTTTGAGTCTCCTGGCCTCCACATTGCAGGCGCTGTGAGAACTACACTGAAGACACACAGCATGCACAATGAGGAGTCTGGAAAACCCAACCACTGGATTCATGATTCATTAAGGGAAAGATTATAAATAAATAAATAAATAAATATGTATGTATGTATGTATGTATGTATGTATGTATGTATGTATGTGTGTGTGTGTGTGTGTGTGTGTGTGTGTGTGT
>JAQMYF010000010.1:16479335-16494787 GCA_030014195.1 Neosilurus mollespiculum | reverse complement strand
TGCACACTAATAGTTGCCTAATAATGGTGTACATATAGATATTCTCTTAAGAAAGCCAAAACTTCACTTTTACTACTGAAATGTTCAGGTTTGAGGGTTTGTTATGGATTGACCAAGAGCACTGTATAGTTGTACAATATCAATTAATCCTCAAAAATACAACTTGCCTAATAATTGTGCACACAGTGTATATAAGAGATAACATATATAGATAATATATAGATCTAATATATTAGGGTAGCTAATAATTTAGGTTAGATTAAAAAATAACCCAGTAAAACTTTTAGGCCTATAAAATATCTCTAACTGGTTCTCCACAGCCCTTCAATTTTGCACATTTTGACTGAAATTTGGCGATATTTAAATTTCCCGTAACTTTATTTTCTGGATCAATAAACTGTTTGACATCTAATCGGACCAGGTAAATTAATAATATTGTTACATAATATTAATAATACTTAATAATATGTTTTAATAAGTATAAAGTGTACTTTTATCCATGATGGTATGTTTTATTAAAAAATTTCATCCGTATGTATAAATAACATCCAAAATGCGAACTTACACCATATTTCAATTATTTCATAGAAAAGCAACATGCTTTGAAACGTCTTGTTTTAGACTCTATGCAATAGATGTATTGCTGTGAAAAGCCTAATTTGTATTGGATATATATCTCAAGACAGAAATATTGAAGCTGACCACATTTTGAGACTATGGACTTGTTTGGAGTGACTAATAACTGGTAGCTTGTTCCACAGGCAAGGTATGCTGTGAACAAAGCTTCATCCCCGTATACACAAGTTATAGTTACTAGTGTAGTAGTTCAGATACACGGTCTATTACTGGCAGACAGTGTATCTGAACTACTATATTAGTAACTAAAACGTGTATTATACAAATAGGACGATTAACAAAAGGACGATTTCGGGATGCATATTGCAGGCTAGGTTGTATTTATATTTATTGTTTAATACACACAGTCGTACACTACTCTGTACTGCAGTCATTCATATGAGTAAATGAGTTAATATTATTTAACAATATTGTAAATTATACATACGTAGTTATTAATAATATAGAAATATAAATGTATGTAGTACAGAGAAGTGTATGATACTTACAGTAAAGTGTAGCACAGCAGCATACTGGTAAGCATGTCTGCCTCACAGCAAGAAAGTCCTGGGTTTGCGTACCAGCCTAGTGAAAGTGTTTCTGTGTGAAGTTTGCATGTTTACATTTACATTTACAGCATTTGGCAGACACTCTTACCCAGATTATTATTTTTTTTATATACAACTAAGCAACTGATGGCTAAGGGCCTTGCTCAAGGGCCCAACAGTTAGTGGGGACTGAACCACTGACCACCGGATCAGCAACCCATCACCTTAACCACTAAGCCACCATTGCATGTCCTTCCTGTGCTTGTGTGGGTTTTCCCCAGGTACTCTTGTTTCCTTCCACAGTCTAAAGGCTATAGGCTAATTGTCTGTTTCAAATTACCCCAAGGCAATTGGCCATATCCAACCTTTTCCTTTTTTTCAGAAAACGTTGGGAAGGTATGGGTAATGCACATAAAAAAAGAAAGCAGTAATTTCTAAATTAACTTTGACTTAGTTAATAGTTAATAAAGTAACCATAGTTAATATAGTATGAACACATGGGCTCAGGATTACTTTGGCAAAACTTTGTCAAGCACTACAATATGAACTTTTATCTAAAAAAGGTACTTAAAACTGTACTATACAAAACTGCTCTTAACTTCTCTGGGCTCTGGGAAGAGTACCATCCACATGGTTACCCAAAGACAGGTTCTGTCATGGTATAGGGTTGTATAAGTGCCCTTGCGAAAGGTATTTTACACTTCTGTGGTGGCAGCATACATGTAAAAAGTATGTTCAGATTTTGGAGCAATTTTTTCCTGGGTCACCCATGCATATGTTCAACAAGACAATGTAAAGCCTCATTACTGCATACATTACAAAGGCATAGCTGTGGAAGAAGAGTGAGTTTGTTCTGGACGGACCTAACTGCAGTCCTGACCTATCCACAAAAATTAATGTGTGGAGAATATTTAATCAAAACAAATTAACACCCGTTTCCAAAAAAGAATTGCATAAACAATCAAACAAATAAACAACTAAATACAACCTGAAACACTTCATCACTTGGTTGGTTCAATCTTTAAACCTATATTAAATGTTATCTGATGGAATGGTGATATTACAAGGTGGTAAATGCATTAAGGGACAGCATTTTGTTGTGTTGTTTTTAAAAATGTAAAAAATTGCGGTAAAACAACAAATCATGTGTTAATGTGTCCTTTTGAGTGTAAATCAGGTCAAATATTATTTACAAATCCTTGTTTTACTTTCCACATAGCATCACAATCTTTTCTGATTTTAGGTTGAAGCTTCAGTGTAGCTTTACTATTTTAAACTATAAGTAGCTTAAGTGTGTTTTGACAAGTCACAATTGTACCTTGCCAAATTAATCAAATTGTCCACCAGCATTTTGTGGGTCAACAGAGTGAATCCCAAGTCATGTTCCTATTTGCAACTAATGTGGGAGCCTATTTGCTTCAACAGGCTATAAAGTTACAAGACATAATTCTGGTTCATCTAAGGACAATAATTAATGGGAAATATTCCTCAAGCTCTTAAGATAAATAATTAAAGAGAATAAACTATATAATAACTAAAGCTTTACATCAACATGATTTCATTTTAGATAATAAGATTCATTTATTGACCAAGACTTTTGTGCTGCATCACTGCAATGACTTATAGGTAACAAGAGACTAAAACTGAATGTGAGTAACTGCTGGGTATGTGTGTTAAAACTGTCTTTCATATCTATCAAGACTAGGCACCATGAAAGAGTCTGTACAGTGATGTGACTGAGATTATTGTGTCAGAAGGTGCTTCTGATAAAGGACCTTAAATATAAGCCCACTGGCAAAATAAATGTACAGTTTATAGAGACGGGTATGCTAAATTATAATGCTCTAAATTTACTTTTATATAGTACAACATATTTCCTGAAAGAAAAATGAACTTAATATGGAAATCCATGAAATTTAACTGGAAGTCAGTGTTTCTCTTGCTTTCTTTTTCACTCATTACACATTCTTTTGCTTTCAAAGGTAAGTGGCAGTTTCTATACAGACAGAAATAATAGACTTTCCCTCTTAGCTATGCTAGACTGTGAAAATATGTAACAGTATGAGAGGAAACTGACTCATTTGGGAGGAAGCTGTCCATACACGGCACCTCCTGGTAGAGCAGAGGCGTCGCGGAGCTGAACTGTTCCCTCACACATTTGGCTGGCATGCACTGGAGGTGGTATGATCCGGTTTGTCATGAAAGAGGAGTAATGGAGAAACCAATTGCTCAACAAATTCAAAACCTGCAGAAAAAGAGACATAATATTTATACATATAGAGATCAGTAAACAGACCAGCTGCTATCTCAGGCACTATCTAGCTTTGTGCCTCAAATGAAGTGCTTGATTTTCCACTGATGCAGTGCTGGTGCCTGATCTAGAACTAATTTCATGCAAAAACAAAAAAAAATGACACCAGTAGCTATTAGATGGCTCACTGCAAAAAAAAAAGATTTGTTGCCATTTTGGTAAAACATGAGAAAAATCAGAAGAAAAATCACTACTCAAAACAGAAAGCAGACAAAGCAGGTGCATTCTGTCCACCATTAGACATCCCCCACCCCCACCCACCCCTGCCCACCCCCCTCACTGTCCTTGTGGGATAGAGGTGCCCTGCGTTTACACTGGGGCACAATGTCCACGATCTCTGCGATTAAAAAACGTGCAGAGCTCCATGATTTATGAGCATGCTTGGAGCACGATTGGGGAATAAAAAGGAGGCAGCTCACATCCAGGAGATGAAACTTGAAGGAATCGTATTGCCAAGTTCATCAAGATCCCCTATAGTGGCACTTAATTCTGTTACGCTCTGTTACGCTTTGTTAAAGTCTGTTAAGCTCTTTTAAGGTCTGTTAAGCTCTACTGCGCTCTTCTGTGCCTCCCACATTCTATCACGAGTGGTGTCAAATTGTAATACATCGGGATAATTAAGGCAACATTTTTAACAGTCAAAAAATTTGCCACGATCAGCGCGATCATCCTGAATCCAACAAGTTTCCTCAAGATCATCACGATTTGATCCCACGACCCTCCACGCTCACCACAATTCACTCAAACCCAGGGTTACAGGTGCAAAAACAGTGTTCTCTGTCATCACTTATCACATTGTGATAAATGCATACTGTACTACCACAAGATATGAAAGAGGAGGACAGAAAATAATAACCAAAGCCATTTAACTAAAATATTTTATGAGCTGCCTTTAATGGAAGCTCATTCCTGCACCTCACAGAGTGAAACAACAAATGAGAAAATAAGAGAAAAACAATAAGAGAATTGGGATCTAGATGTTGTCTTGAGGAGTTGAGAGAAATAAGAAAGAGAGAAGGAAAGAAAAGATAAGCCAGAAGACATGGAAAAAGGCAGGACAGGATGCAAGAAGATAGTACCATAATGAGAAAAAAAAAACCACAAATGAGGGAGAAGAGAAACAGAGCAGGAGAGATTTCATATCAGCATGGAGAAAGAAGAGAAGGAAAGAAAAGGGAAGAGAAGAGCAGAGAAGAGAAGAGAAGAGACAATGAAGAGAAGAGAAGGGAAGAGAAGAGAAGAGAAGAGAAGAGAAGAGAAGAGAAGGGAAGAGAAGAGAAGAGAAGAAAAGAGAAGAGAAGAGAAGAGAAGAGAAGAGAAGAGAAGGGAAGACAAGAGAAGAGAAGTGAAGAAAAGAGAAGAGAAGAGAAGAGAAGAGAAGAGAAGAGAAGAGAAGGGAAGAAAAGAGAAGAGAAGGGAAGAAAAGAGAAGAGAAGAGAAGAGAAGGGAAGAAAAGAGAAGAGAAGAAAAGAGAAGGGAAGAGAAGAGAAGAGAAGAGAATAAAAGAAAAGAGAAGAGAAGAGAAGAGAAGAGAAGAGAAGAGAAGAGAAGAGAAGAGAAGAGAAGAGAAGCGAAGGGAAGAGAAGAGAAGGGAAGAAAAGAGAAGAGAAGGTATAGCATCGAGGCCTACAAGCGATTAAATAAGGTGGGGAAATGGGAATGTTGTAATTAAAATCATACTGTGCAACATGCAACTAATACAATGTCATTTACAAAAAGCATCTGCAGCATCACATCATCAGGGCATGACCACCCATAAACAAGCACGCACACACACAAGCGCGCATGCACAGACACTTTTTACTGCTCATCAGGCTGAATTTGTTTGTCTTGAACTTTAATCAATCTTGCTGCAACACAGCCAAGCAATTCAGCAGAACCTCTCTGAAAAGTATCAGGACCATTAAAGCCTGAATTTTAAAAAGCAGATGGAGTAGCACTACCTGGCTCATATAATCAATGTTCGAGGAAGCTGCCTGATTTTAAGACATTACTCATCAAATAGCTTTCTTTTTTTATGTAGCAAACTTAAACTAATGACAATTTCTTCATTTTTTCAGACATCTGGTCTCCTCAAGCTGTGCTTGCTGAACATTGGACACATTCGTTATGTAAAAGATCAAACAATGAGGAAAAACTGAGGACATCTAAATGCTGACAGTTAGAAAAAAAAGCAAGCATAAAAGTGGTTAAAAATGGTTATCATCTAGGTATCAACTAATACAACTGTTTAACTTTATCATAGTTTCTTAGTAAAAGTAATATTATTATAAATATATTTTATATAATATAAATACCTTTCAGTTTACACATGTCAACAACCTTGATGGTGCAAGATATTTGTTTTAGTGAAACAAACAAGAAATAGTACAGAATAAAAATGTATTGCATAACTGTCTGAGCCACTTTTTATAGCTGTATATCTCTTAGAGTATGTCCCTATGAGCTTGGCACATCTGGTCACTTGGATTTTTGCCCGTTCTTCAAAGAAAAATTGCCTGAGATCAATGAAGTTGAATGAGTTCTGCTAGTGCACAGGAAACTTTAGCTCATGCCACAATTGAATTGAGGTCTGGGCTTTTGCTGGGCCATTTCAACACATTTAAACATTTAACCAGCCGGGTATTGCTTTAGCAGTATGCTTAGGGTCATTGTTCTGCTGAAAATTGAACCTCCATCCCAGTCTCAAATCTCTGAAAGAACAGAAAAATCTTCTTCCCCAGTCTGTGGTGGACAGCACTCCCTATGCAGGTTTGCTGTAGTACAATCTTTCCATTTTCTGAGAATGGGGATTTTCAAGGTTTCGGATATATAAAAACCCAACCCGGATATTATATACTTCCCCACAACTTTATCCCTGACAAGTCACTTGCTTGGTAGAGCCCCTTGATTAATGGTGTTGCAGACTCTGGGCCCATTCAGAACAGTGTATACACACACACACACACACACACACACACGCACACACACGCACACACAGACACACACACACACACACACACACACACACACACACACAAACAGCTCTTCTTAAAAGAAAGATTTTTTCCCCCTTAATGTGATCACAAGCTTGCAAATTATTTAGCGAGAGATTGACTGTTAAAAACACTGTACAAGTACACATACAAGTCTGTTTCTGTTTTTGCTAATACAGTGGGATGCTCCACTAATCAGTTGTACAGTTGAACAGTTTGTGCCAGAACAGTGGCTAAACCTCCAAGCTACAGAGGTCAAAGAAGGAACAAGATTTATTTTTGCTTTGTTACATTTAAAAAATCTGACATGATTCAAAGGAAACACTTTGAAACACTTTGAAAGACATCATTTAAACTGCAACATTCTGTATAATACCATACAGTACAGCATAACTGTTTTAAAGAGGGCTTTAGAGGCCAGACAAATAAAATCTTTAATTATTATTAATATTAATAAATCATCATCTTACAATCTTATTTCGCGTTTGGGTTCAAAAACAGATAAGTGTCATTGTTTTTATTATGAGAAAGTTGCTTTACAATAAAAACTTTTTCAAGTAGCTTTAAAAAAAAACTTTTCCCAGTAGCTTTCAAAAACTTTTTTTCTGTATCATTAAAATAAAGCTACTGAAAAAGTTGTTTTTCTCATAATATAAGCAATGAGCAACTTATCAGTTTTTGAACTCGAACTCTTCAAATGGTCTTATATGTGTCATTATGCCAGGATGCTTTATTTGTATTAAAATTATTAAATTATGAGACAAACTCAGAAACTCAGACAATATCTGTAAAATAGTCCTGTTATCATTTAATCATATTAATCATATTAATGAACTTGTACCACTTAGCCCATAAGCCAAAGCCTGAAATGAAAAGTTTCTTTGAATTGAAATCAAGGCCAGAAACAGAAAAGCTGATAAATAGAGGGGAAAATGAGGATTTATAAAGGCACAGATAAATCAGACCCCAAAACATTTTATCATTTCTTAGCCCAAGCCTTTGTTCAAGGCACCACAGGATGGAAACAAGGAGTCTACTGCTGTAAACACTCCCAAAAATCATTAATTGTGGAATCTGTCCTGCTCATTTAAGTGAAACGTTTAATTATAGAATGGAACTGGAGGCAGGCTGCATTAATGGCTTGATGTGAAGCTGACTGATCTCAGCCTCAGAGGCCTGAATGTGAAGCATTTAAAAAATTGTGTGCTTTAAAAAAAAAGAATGAAAGTCTTTGGAGTAGTCTGATGAAGTGCAATATGCAAAAGAACTGCACAATTACACAGTGTGAGAGAGCGCCGGTTGAAAGTGAAACAGGCAGAGGATAACACAAACAAGACCTGGGAGGTGAGACGTGTTACTAAATTCTGAATTTATCCTACTCATTTTCCCCCTTTTCATCCTCGTCCAGGTCATGAGACTATGATACTGCTTGTTAATCCCTATTACTGGGTAATGAATAATCTGGATCTTCTACACCCAGTGCAATTTGGGCTGATTTCAGGAGCTGGAGATTTAAAGGATATGTCAATAAAGGACATTTTTTAGAACACTTTTTAGACTAGTGCTGATTCACTGAGTGGCTCATTCAGATTATTGAAATTATTTGCATGCAGCTCATGCCTCGGAGGCTGTCAAGTCTACAGTAGACATTTTAAATATATTACTTTTGCCCTTCCCTTGGAAAAAAAAAAAAAACTTGTCAGATTAATCAAGAAATAGTAAGAAGCAGGCAGGGACAGCTGATCACCAAACAGAGCAACGACACACACAAAAAATCCAGAAAACATGCTTGGCCTTCTTAAAGGAGAAAAACAGGTGGAAGACTTCACACTGAGCAGTTTTCCTTAAAGGGATTAGCGTGATTGGAAGCAGGTGTGTACGATTAGTGTTTACAAACCCTGGATGGGAACACCTAGTCATGTAACCTACAGTAATAATAATAATAATACACCACTGTGCGATAAAAAGAACATTTAAGCTACGCAGTCAATGTAGTTAATAGAGTGTTTTGCTTATTATCATAGAAATTACACAAGTAATAGAATTAGAGCTGCAATCCCCAAAAATCAATACAAGTTCTTACACGTCAAGAAATTACATTTAACAAGTAAAAGTATCTTAAATATTTTTATGAAATAATTACCACAAACCAAAAATTAAATTAATAAACCCATTCCTAGGAAGTTTTACCCATTTTAAGTGAAAACATTGAAAATTTCAAGTTTATTCTGTTTGCAGATAATTTTGATTCTTTCTACAAAGAAATGGTTCTCTGCCAATGGAATAAAACTCTTAAAAAGTAGAAATTAGTTTTAAATGTCAAGAATAATTTTAATTAGTATATACAACACAGGGACTGTGCAATCTTATTTGTCTGCTATCAGGAGACTAAAAACTATTATTATTCAAAATAATTATTGAAAATATTTTCTTATTTTTATTTTGTAAAAAGCCACCAATGAATTCTTTGTATTTTTCTATGAGCCGATCATCATTGACATTGGATCAGCTGAATGATTATTGCATAATTTGCAAACGCCAAGGTTCCTCTGCATAGATATTAAATAAGATAGATTGGTTGTGCCCTGCAGTAGATGGCTCTGTCTGTCCATCTTGGTTATTTAGATAGTAAGTACAAACCTACTCATTCTTACTTCTTATTTGCTGAACCACTTAATCCTATTAGGCTCAGTACTATTTGGTGGGAGATGTGGCAGGAATAAAATGAGCACATATTTAATTTTTTTAAAAAATGCAATCATGTCCATACCAATCAGCTCAAAAGGCTTCATATCATCACTGACAAAAAAATCACGAACAAGACTTTACAGTGAACAAGAAAATATGCTTTTCTTAAAGCGGAATGAAAAAAAAACCCTTTTCTGTTACACTGAAAAGGTGATTTTAATAAAATAATGTTTGACAGTTTGCATTAGCTTGTTTAAAACAGCTGCCATTTGCAGTCTCTATCAAGAGGCCTAATGGAAACCATCTACCACTACTCCACCATTCCAGCCCAAAGAGCCTCCAGTGCAGGTGCTGGCACTTCCTCCTGCAGTGGTTTCTCATGTTCAAGCAGGAACCCCTGATCTTCATTTGTGATAAGCCAAATAATTCAATTAAGTTACTCATGGATGAGGCCAGTAAATTCAGTTACACTGGGATAAGGCCTTAGTTTGGGCCTCAGCAGCATGGGGACAGAAACCTCTTTTGAGAACTTGCAGAAGTTGAACCTCGATCACCAAGTTCAAGGCAAGAAGGCCTCCAGCCGATTGTTCTTGCTCTATAAGGGCTCCCATAATATGAGAGAATACGCTCTGAAACTCCAGACTTTCGTGAGTGAATCACAGTGGAACAATGAGGCACTTTATGGAGTTTTCCCTTCAAGGGATTAGCAACCAAATCAAAGACAAGCTGTTGGCTAGGTATAACCCCAAGGGTTTGGAACTGCCACTTGACTGGATAACTCACTCCAGGAATGCTGTAGGGAAAAATCAGCCATCAAAGCTCCTCATCTGCCCACCTTCTCTAACCCAGCAGTTATCTGAGCTCTCATGGTTAGCCTCTCAGGCCCATTTCCTAGTCACCTGCTTCCATGAATGTTAACAAGAAACCCATGTAACTTGGCTGGGCCCATGTCTCATCCATTGAGCAATCCCACAGGCCAAGAGCCACGTGCCTATATTGTGAGCAACCTGATCACATCCACCGTTACTGCCCCTTCCAGCGAAAAAGGGGAGCTCACAAGTAAGTATGAAGAATTTAGTAAGCTCTAATCATAACCCCACTCACTCTTACCTCCATACATCAGACCTCAACTTTCTAGCACTTATCAACTCTGGGTAACTCAAGGTAAGTTTTTAAAAAAGAAGCTGGCCCAACAAAAGGGTATTGGCAGGAAGCCTTTGCCATCCTCTCTTCAGGAGAACACTCTTCATGGCTGAAGTCTATTCATTAGCCCTCGTGCTTGTTGGTGGCCCTGCCATCCACAGAGATTAGAGCAAACGCATGAGAGAAGTCATGGAAACTTACATCGATGAGTGTCTGGCTGCTAGTTTAATCTGTTAGTCTTCCTTGGCTGCATAAGTGGGTTTTTTTGTGGGCAAGAAAAATGGTTTGGCCCATCCTTGTGCTGATTAACATAGCATCAACCACATTATTATCAAGAACAAATACCACCTGCCTTTCCTCAGTTGTGCCTTTGAACCCTTTTATTGGGGTAGCCATATTCACAAAATTGGACCTGCAGAATGCCTGCCACCTTGTCAGGATTTGGAAGGGAAGAATAGAAGATCGTGTTCAACATACACTTTGAGCACTTCGAATAACATGGAATGCCCTTTGGCCTCAACAATATCTCAGCAGTCATCCAGGCCTTAATGTATGATGTACTTCAGGACTTCAGTGAATAGTGGGCCTTTGTATACCTTTTTAAATGCCTGCCCTTTTATCCTGGACCCCACAGTCATCCGAGATTTCCACTAAGCTCATCTGGATAAGCCCAGCAGGATGTCTGGAGACCTTGGGGCACTGTCAGTGGTGGTGCACACCCTTGCTTTCTCCCTTTCTCTCTTCTGGTCTCTGAATGTGTGTACTGGTTTACAGCACCTGATCATTACCATCAACCTCAGCTTCACTTTATCTCATTATCAGTTCATTGTTTTCAGCATTGTGGTAAATGTAAATTCAAATTCTTACCAGTCTATTGCAGGGCCAACACACACACACACACACACACACACACACACAAAACCATTTACAATCACGCTGACACTAAGGGGCAATTTGGATGTGTAAGTCTTTGGACTGCAGGAGGAAACTGGAGTACCTGAGGGAGACCCAAGCAACCACAGGGAGAACATGCAAACTCCACCACGACCTTGTAATTTGAACCCAGGATCTTCTTGCTGTGAGGTGGATATTTTAACCACTATGTCACCATTCCGCCCCTGTAACGTTCAGCCGAACTTAATAACATTGGGAAATCAAGTTAATCAAGGAAAACCCACTCATGGGCCCAGTCACAAATTGAAATAATAAAAAATAAGTATTTAGTTAGAGACAAGAAGTGAGAAAATGGAAAAAGTGAATTTAAAACAAACATCTCATCATCCTAGATGGTTTTGCTGACCCAAAGACATCCAATCCATTATTAGAAAACGCAGGATTGCGCACTTGTTAAATAGGTCTGTTTGCTCGTGCTTAAAACCCACAGACTCTCTCTCTCTCTCTCTCTCTCTCTCACACACACACACACACACACACACACACACACACACACACACACACACACACGCATATAAAAAGAGCTCACACGGTGGCTGTTGGTTGTGTTATCCAGGCGCTGCAATGTTCCACTTCCTATGACGCCACTGGAGCAGAAAGCTGTCTTCAGCAGCAGCTGATGAGCTTAACACAGTGAAAACTAAACTCACAGCCAGCATTTAGAATTCTTTTAGAAGCATACTGACTAACAAACTCAGAAAATAATCAAACATACCCCATAAGCTAAGAAAAAACCCTGGGGGGTGGGGGTAACAAGGAAAGAATTCTGTTTTTTTTCTGTGACAATATGAAATAATTTGCATCATTAATGATCAGCAGTACTGGTCTTTGTTGTAGAATGGATTTAAATTTTGTTTGTTGTGCAATACAATTTAAAGAAGCCAATCCACCTGCCACCATGTTTTTTGTGAAGCCAGAGGAAATTGTAGAGCCCAGAGGAAGCCCACAGAAACATGGACCACTCCAAACAGACAGCAAGCCATGTTTAGGATGGTATCCCAGACCCTGTAGTTATTTTGTGTACTGCTTTGCTGTACATGTTTATACCTAAACTTTAATGTAAAAAATGTTTTTTTTGTATTCTGCTACGATATTTTTGGCTATATCTCCCAATGCTTATCACAAAGACTTTTTTAATAAATGAGTTGAAATTATCATTGTTGAGGCTGTTTTATTAGCTCATTATGACTCAGGTGGAGGCCTTGGAGACGGTGACCAATGCCCGCTGGTTGACAAATGCCTCAAGCCTGTGTCATGTCTGCTTTAAACATTGTGCATCCATGAGCACACAAGGGTCTGTAAGGGTCCATGCTAAGGGGTAAACACACAAGAAGCAATAAGTAACAAGCAAGTTACTTCACTACTGAGCAGCAAGCAAATCCTTTCACAACACAAGCAAATTGCTTGCTTTTGTTGCCTAGGTATCCCTCTTACATGTTGCATGTTTCCAGCTTTAAAAAAGGTTTCTGTGTGAAGCCATAAACAGTATCTCGATGGTTCACTAATAAATAGCTGATATCATCATTAGCATTTCCGGTTATTATCCTCGTAAAATGTAAACATGCAGTCGTAAAGCACAGGATATTTGAATACAGCAAGAATGAGCTGCTCTTTCATGCACCGCCAATCAAAGTAGAATGTAGCACTGTGGAAACAAGTGTACTTCTGCACTGTCTGCAGCTGACAACATGGTCATCCTCAAGATGTGCTTCACTCACACACACACACACACACACACACACACACACACACACACCTTCCCCTGCTGGATTAAGTCTTTGTCTGCAGCACAGAGCGAATATGACTGGGGCGTTTGTGTGTGAGGGAAGTCAGTCAGTCAGGTGTAGAGGGTAGTTTGAAACTGAGCAGAGAAACCAAGAAAGAGAGAAAATAACCTGAGGTCTTTTTAGTACATTTTCTTCCATTTTCTACATGAGCCACAATATCCAACCTACCCCTCTTTCAATCTCTCTCACTTTTCATTTCTCCCTCTCCCTCTCTCCTGTTCCTTCTCTCTCAGGAGGTCAAACTGTGTACATGTCTGTGTTTATGTTTGTGTGTCTGCACGTTTTCTTCTGTGTGTGTCCTGTCTCATCTCTCTCTCTTGCTCTGTACAAGGATGGTGAGAAGGACGGGTTCCAGAGGAGGAAGGTTACTGCGGACCAAACATGTCAAAGTGACAGCTCATGTTGATTTGAGTGGTTTTCGTGAGCAGTGGGTGGGGCCTGTGTGCTGTTTTTGGTGTCTGGCACATTGCATTACATTATAAAATCCCAGAAAGGCCATGCTTAGCTAGAAAGTACAGGTCTGATAAACTATAATTTTTATGTTAGGGTTCCTGTGGTGAACTAGTGTTACTAGCTATTTAAAACGATCAGTCCCTTCTTGTTTTCAAAGTGCGTGTGAGTGTTACGACTCTAGGCATGCTCAGAGACGTTGCCTTTCTGATAGAGCAGTGGTGGCTTAGTAGTTAAGGCGATGGGTTACTGATCTGAAGGTCAGCGGTTCAATCCCCACTGTCACCACTGTTGGGCCCTAGAGCAAGGCCCTTAACCCTCAATTGCTCTGTTGTATAAAAATTGTAAGTTGCTCTGGAAAAGAGCATCTGGCAAATGCCATAAATGATATGTAAATGATGGACTGTTCTAGCCTTTTAGTGACAGGAACTTTTTGTTTTGGCTGGGCCATGTCCTTGTGTAGCATAACACATTATTGGCCAGTGCTGATCTGCACAAACAACAAGCGCAGAAACCGCGGAAAACATTTCTTTTAGTTTTTAAACAAACTGATGACAGGAAAGCCAAGCTGGCTGAACGTTAGCTGCATAAGCCATTTTCGATTTACCATCACGCACATCTCTGGCAGTTGACATCACTTCTGGGAAAAACTGACTGCTAAGCTGCTAACGCCAGTAGTTTAGCACCCTGCTAAAAATTCACGGGTTAAAATCACCCAGTTTTGTGCTTTTTATGGTCATTTCTGATACTTATACGTATTACATACACACACATTATGCTGTAAGGATGACCAGTACCGGTACACTTTAAGAGCATATACAGTAAGGATAACCAGTGATGAGGTTTAAGATGACAGTTTAGAATCAAAATGCTGGTGTGTTTCTCTAGGGCCAGTGGAGTGTGAAATTATGTGTGATTCCCTCACAAAGATGGATTGCTTTAAAATCTGACAATGTGCATCAAATTTGATAGCACTGGAGGGTCTGCCCACAGAACTACAAAGAAGGTTAAAATAGAAATAGAGAGAAAGAAAGAGCAGAATGGATGAAAGCACAGCCCAGCATTTTTCACTCTAATATTCTGCCTTTTGAAAACCTAAATAAAACTAATTAGAAAAAAAATAACAGAAACATTAAACTAACGTTTGACTTGCTCTTCTGAGCTCTACCTTCAGAACAAAGGCTGACTTCTCTACTAAAAAAAAAACAAACAAACAAACAAAAAAAATATATATATATATATATATTTTTATATGCGCTGCAAAAAACACACATACACACACACAAACGTGCGCACAGAGATGCACACAAACACACACATACAAAAAAAAAAAAAAAAAAAAAAAACTCTGTAAGGCTATCTGGAAGCAAATACACCTGTTCAAATATTCATATTCCATTTAGTGCTTCTTTACTGGACATTTTCCATTTGCAGCAATGAAGCAGAGAGAGAGAGAGAGAGGGAGATATGAGCAGCTTGTCCTGCTGCTTTTTGAGGCACGCTGGTCCCAGAACATTTGTGTCTTGGGAGGTGTATCTGGTAGTCATACACCACTTCAATATCCTGTTTTACAGAGTGAGAAATTGTGTGAAATGTAAAAACTGAAAGTGGTGTAAACAGGTGAAACATGACTGAACACAAACATGCTGTTGAACATTACCAAGGCATTACATTTCATTTAAAGTAATAGTATATAAAGTAATAAACATGATATTGTTAAATGGCTGACACTCATTCTCATAATAACATATCCATTATGATATTTGGGATGGAGGGAAAGACAGACAGACAGACAGAGACAGAGAGAGAGAGAGAGAGAGAGAGAGAGAGAGAGAGAGAGAGAGAGAGTGGGCGAGGACGGGGTACACCCTGGACAGCTCACCAGGCCATTGCAGGGCGAACACACACACACACGAACACACACACACACACACACACACACACACACACACACACACACACACACACACACACACACACA